>RXPK01001560.1:0-166245 GCA_004143645.1 Protaetia brevitarsis
CGCGATAAATAATTAGCAAAATATAAACTTAAATAGTAAAATGTAAAAAAGCTTACAGAATTAAGTTCAGTGAATATAAAAAAGTTAAATAATAAAATAGTTACAATTTTTAAAAATCAGTTTAAGAATAGTCAAACTTTAAAATTAAGTTGTACAAAATAAATGTTCAAAATTGTGTGAAACTTAGAACACAAACATTAGATATTGAGTAAAAACACAAAAACACTCCATCATGAAAACCGCCTGAACACACCCGACAATTAGATTTTTTTTGGAATGTTAAAATTGGAAAAATGGGTATAAAGTTCTTTATGTTATACTATTAATAAAAACCAATTCTTGCCAGCATGTCTAATTTAGATTATATATAATGTTGTAGGTAAATAATAGTTGTAGTTACAAATTTCGTTAAACAGAAGTTAAAAAAACCAATAAATGCAAAAATCTTGACATAAGAAATACTGGAATATTTAATTAGTACCATGAATACAAAAACTGTAATCTTTCGTTTTACATATATGATTTTATTTCTCAATATAATTTAGATAGAAAAGTTTTATTATTCTAGAACTCGTAAGTTTAAGAACTAATACAGTTGTTTATAAGATTAGTTTAACGAATAACTTTGTTAATTATATAATATTACTGAGGACCAAGAGAAATTTTTTTGTTTGGAAAAGTCAAAAAACTAAAACATTTTGTTAGCTATTTTCAAAAAGAAATTGTGAATGTTTTTTTCTATTAAAGATATAGTAGTTATACATATAAATCGGTTGTAATTTAAAACTTATGGGGATTTTGCATTTTCAATAAATTCCTTGGCAGCATATATCATTTAATTGTATTAATTATCTATCACCACATGTTATGTATTTGTGGAGCCATAATTGATATATTATTATTATTTATTATTGTTGCCGTAAATATTGCGAATTAACCGCGAACTCACAACATTCAGATCATTAAAACTAAAGGCACAAGGCAACGTTTAGTTGTTTACTATGGAATACAAATTTACGTAAAAATCTAAAACATGAATTTTCTTAATTTTAACCGTGCCTCTTAGCTATTACTAATTATTAGACTATCGACCTCTCTTAGAGTACACGTGAAAATGATGTATAATAATAGACTAATATGCTGAATAGACTCTGATAGTATAGAATTCATGTTTTTCTTTTAAGATTTCCTGCCTGAATGGATTTTGTTAGGAGATCTTACGTTTATTGTTGAAAATCTCCCCTGATATATGTATATTAAAATAATAATTCTATCGCCCACAACTTCTACGATCTCAAAATGTTCAATACGCTGCAATCGGTTCGGTATTTCCGCGAATAACACATTAAATCGCACCTTTCGCAATGTTCCTCTATAGCTCGCAATGAATCTCTCACCCGTCTGAGAACGTGGGTCGGTGAAAATGGTTTGTTATTTTCGCGTTACTGCGACGTGCCCCGTCTCGCAGATTTTCCAGAGAGCGAAATCATATAATGGAAACGGGAAAATGATGCTTCGGTTTCAATATAAATTTCAAAGAGTCGACAGCGCGCCTATTTGCACGGCCAATCCTCACTGATCCGCGTTCCGACGACGCGACGGCGGAAACTCAAAAATACACGTATGTAAATATATACGAATTGCCAGAGCAAGAAAAATCTTCAGATGCAAAGCGGACGTCTCTGAAATTGCATTATACCAATTTACGACGGCGGCATCGCTAATTCTTCGTAGTACGGATTCGTCTCTTTACGTTTACGTGTCTGGATATGTATCTGTCGGATTCGAGAAAGTTAATTACGGCGTAATTCAGAATTTATTTCCAGGGTTTACGTAAATAGGACATGACTTTATGTGCGTATAAATTTCATGTAAATTATTCTTTGTTTGTAAACTCCTCCGCGTACGACATCGTTAATAGTGCTGCGAATTGAATTCCATTGATGAAATCAATGCAGATCTCTCTGAAAATGCATACATTCACGTAAGAAACTAAACGCCTTTTGAACAGTAAAATTGATTCACTGAAATTTCTAACTTGTGATTTTAAATATCATGCTTTAATCAAATTTTTAAAATCCAGTTGTAATCATCCTAGTATCATCTATATTCAATAATCTTATATCATAAGTGTACCCTCTGTAATGTCAGATGGCATGCGGGCCGAGAATGTCTGATTACAATAGCCTAGAGGACGCTCTGACGTTAAAAAAAAATACGAATAGGAAGATACCACCTTTATCTTTAGTATCACCGAAGACGCTATGGGGGGCTGCTGTCCTTATGTCGAATATTCAAAGTTGAAGTGCTTAATTTAAGTGAAATTGTGTGAAAGAGACTCTTATACAATAATATCAATATTATTGATCGACTTTGTAAGGTAAAGAACGAAAGATAAGAATTGAAATAATACGTTTATTTTCAGGTTGACATGTTCTCGTACTTTAAATTACGGAGACTGGCTCAGGGATAGAAACATTGAGATGCAAAAAGAAAACGAAGAAAATCGTAAATTACTAAAGCAACAAGAAAAAGAAAATAAACATCTTAAGCAAAAGATACAGAATATGGAGAAGACCATTGAAAATATTGAAAAGGAAAAAATTGAAAACAATATATTGATAAATGGAATTGACAAACAGGAGAAAGAAGAAAATACGAAAGAAATAGCCGAAAAAATATTAAAGAAACTAAAAATAAAAGACACCAATTCATGTATAAAAGAATGCTACAGGGGCAATAAACATGAGTCCCAAATTATAGTAAAACTAAATACAAAAGAAATTAAAAACAATATCCTTAAAGCATGTAAAGAAATAGGAAAAATAAATACACTGGATTGCGGCTTAAAAGGAAGAAACAATGTAATATATATAAATGAACAATTAACAGTAAAATCAAATAAAATATTTTTTTGTGCAAGAAAATTAAAAAAAGAACATAAAATTAAATACGCCTGGACAAGGGACGGGAAAGTATATGTAAAACAGAGTGACACTAGCGACAAAGTAAAGAATCAGAAAGAGGAAGATTTAAACAGCTTCCAATAAAAATCTAAACCAACAATAACACAAAACAACAAGAGGTACAAAACAAAATTCAAAAATATACTGCACAATATAAGAAGCCATAAAAATAAATTTCAAGAAAAAGAGTTAATCCAAGCGTATACAACAACCAGAAATACTAGCTATAACGAACATGGCTCTCCCCTCTGAAGACATTTGTTAATATAAACAACTATTCTGCCATATATATTTCACGAAGAACAAGAGGAGGTGGAATAGGTCTATACATAAGAAAAAGATATACATTTCGATATACTAATGAACAAAACCATAAATAAAGTTGAGATAATAACAGTATACCTTACACCCATTAAACATACACACTAACTTAATATACAGGCACCACAGCTAGATTTAAAGCTTTCAAAACGTTTTAAAAGAATACATCTTAATAAGAAAAAGAAAGCATATACTCATAGGAGACTTCAATATAAAATATCATAGAACGCAACAGTGTAACACGAGAATATTATAACATGTTTGAAGAAAGGAACTACAAAATAATGAACGCTAGATCGAAAAAACCATTGCACGAGAATAAACCCGAATGGAAACAATTCTATATTAGACCATGTCATACAAAATACCAAAGAAGAAATCATAAAATATAAAGTAGTACCAACAGATATATCGGATCACAACGCCCTTTTAATAAAAGTCAAATCATAACACCAACAACAAAACAGAGATATGAACTCGTGCAACACACGAAAACCGACTATAAGCAAATATCAATAGGAATAAAGATATCGAACCAAAAATATAACATCTCTAGAAGATTTGTCGAAGACCATACAAGCAATAAATAGAAAAAAACCAGAAGAGCTTAAAAATTCGAAGAAGACACAATTGCCCATGGATAGACGAAAACATTATAATACAAATAAAAAAGAGAAATAGACTGTATAAAAAACAAAAACAACACCCGCTTAACGACAATATAAGACAGAATACAGACATCAAAAACAGTATAAAAACCGTCTCATTAAAGAAACTAAAGATCAGTATTTCAAACCCAAGATGAGAAGCATCATGGAGATACAAGTAAAATATGGAGAATAGTAAACGAACAAATAAACAAAAATCAAAAACCAAATAAAGTAATCAAAGAATAACGAGAGAAGATGGACAATTACAACACAGACCAAAGAAATAGCAAACGAAATCAACAAATATTTCTTAACTAGATCATAAAAAAACAGTAGTAGTAGTGTATATTGATATGAAGAAGGCTTTTGAATACTGTGTCAAAAAACAAATTAATAGAAAAATCCAGCATTACGGTTTAAAGAAAGGAATTGAACATCATAAGTCTTATATTTTCAACAGGCAGCAAATGACAAAAGTAAACAACTACGTGAGTGATTCGATGTCTGCGCGATTTTGGGTTTGCCACAAGGAGGAAATCTACCACCAGTCCTCTATACACTTTACGTGAAACGATTTTTCGAACAACCTTTCCATGGAAAACTATACGCATACGCAGATGACACCTGCATACTTTATTCTGGCCAAGTATCAAAAATATGGAAACCAAGATAAAAAAAGATATTAACATTTTAGAAGAATGGTGTTCAATAATCTACTTACATCAATGAAACAAAAACTGTGTTATGATATATAGCAATAAAAGAGACAAAAGAGAAGTAAATATAGAATAAATAATCAGAAAACTAAAAGAGGTGAATGAAGACAACATACTTAGGATTACAACTACAAAAACACTATGAAATGGGATAAACATTTACAGAAATTGATTGAACAAAATACGAAACTATTGGCAGCTTTGAATAAAATTAAGCACGATAATACCGTTCGCTTATAAAAAACCACCTATATTCATGCTCTATTTACCGCCAAAAATAGTTATCTAATAAGCATTTGGGGAAATACGTCAAAAAGAACCTATCTAAGATACAAAGACAGCAAAATAAAGTGCTAAAAATAATATACAAGTTACATATAGAACACCAACAACGTCTATTTATGAAAGACAAACGAATTAAACATACAAGAAATAATAAACTTAAATAATATATTATTTTTACACAAATAAGAAATAATGAGGATCAAATTAATTTAAATTACAAACCAGTAGAGAAATACACAATTACAAAACTCGTAGAATATCGCACTTGAGAAGTGAAAAATATAGCTACCATAAATATAGTCGACACTAAAAACAACAACAATAGACATGTACAACAAAATACCCAAATACATAAAAGAATATCCGTATAACAAATTCAAAATTAAACTAAAACAATTGCTAAAGGAAAATACCTAATTTAACCCCATAAACTCGACCGCAATTTTCAAAATCCTAGAGGCCCTCAACACCGTTAGCCCCAGATAGTAGCTCCCGTGCGAGGATGAGGGATGGTGCAGCAGCGTGGGAACTATATCTATTATATTGTGTAATTATATAATTTCTCTATGTAACGCTGTTTGTTTAATGAAATAAATAAGTAAATAAATAAAAATTATATGAAAAATCTCGTGTGACCAAATGGAACTATGAAATGTTTAACTAAATTCAAATAAATAATTATTGCAAAATTCTGAAATCACTTTATATTCATTATAAAATAAAGGTAGATATGCGTACACCATAAACAAATACTTTTAGAAATTTACAATACATATTACTACATTTAATTGACAATTTAAAAATATTAACGGTGAAGTGGGTAAGCAACCTATTATACACGTTAATTTTGAACTAAACCAAGTGCCAGCAATTTTCTTCCAATGTTCATATATCAATGGGATTGGATTAAAAATATATATATAAGTCTTATTAAACTGAATTTCAGCAAAATAGATTCACTGTAAAAAAATGTTTTTTCGAACTGATGTCGATTCAAACTTTGATCTGTTAAAATCTTTTATAAATATTCAATATTCACATTCTTAATATATGATGGGAAAATTCTGAAGAAAAAAATGCCTGTGAACGACTTCCAAATGCAGAAGTCTCCCACACCACCTGGAGATCATCTGGTTAGTTACTGACACATTTTATATCCTTCTTTGTTAATCCTTGTTATTTTAAAGCAGATAAAACTACAGCTGGAAACGGTACATTTCAATAATATAAATTCAATAAACCACCATAATACGCCATAAAGATACACTTTTATTCATTCATTTTATCAAAAACATATTTTATTTTATAACAAATGGGATGTGGAATTACTTCCGCTGTTGGTTTTGTTAGAGGGGGGAGGGGGAGAGGGGAAGTCTAGGGTGCTCAATGTATTCATCGGTGAAAGACATCGGCTTGTCGGTGGTGAACCTGGAGCACTAGCAGGTTGTATCACCTGTAAACTTTCACGTTGTGGTATATGTGGTGATGAGAGCTGAGGGAGCTATTATTTAGAGTTTGGTTAACCCAAGCGTTCATTTGCAAGACTCGCATATTATCTTGTATTCTTTTCACGGGTTTAGTGCCAATTTTTGAGTATAAATTGTTCATTGCTATTCTTAACACTTCGAACACACGAGTTCGAAAATAAGCACAATCGATCTCCCGACACAATCGTTTACATGGACGATATTTTGAGACTCTAAACTTTTTACAGTAGATTCCGGCCTTTGGGTTGCCAATACATATAAAAACATTATTAAGCTAAACTTAAGAAAAATAAATACACTGTAAAAAAGTGTTCTTTGGAACTGAAACTGGATCCAACTGCGATCTGTCAATATCTGTTGTAAAATGTTTGTAAATTAAAATCTAATATTTAATTTCAATATGTAGGTATCTCACTACTGATCATCTTTACCTCCTGAAGGAAAATGCCCTTGAAAAACTTGTTACTTGCATAGGTTTCCTACAATACCTGGATATCGTCTGGCTGTCTACTGCTATATTTTATATTCTTTTTTTGTTATATTCTTATTATTTTTAAAACACAGAAAAGTAAAACTAGTAACGTTATACTTAAATAATATCAAATGATCAAACCATTGCAGTATATTAAAAAATGTTTACTTTTGAAAAAACGGGTTAAGAATTTTTGTATGTGCAAGCAAGTGCATAAGTAAACAGGATGAATTGAAATATTTTTTGGCTACCGCTTCTGAGACTGCTTCTCTGTAGCATGTTTACATAGCAGAGTTTGCTGCGCTTTAACGTGCATTACTGTGCACATAATGTACGTTCAATTTCAGCTTGGATATATTGACCTTTCAACTTGCTGAAGTATCTAGTTTCATAATTTCAAAACTACGGTACTAGAGACATTATAGCATAAACTTACGCCAGCTGTATTTTGATATTTTATTTTTAGACACAATGTACAGTAGAAGTTTCGCAATAGTAATTAGGTAACAGTTAATTAGAATAGGGACCACTGACACGTTAGGAACACTGCGATAACTTAGAGTAGGTAACCCCATGTAATACCTTTTAATGGAGCGTAAGGTTTAAGGGTGTATTGTTATTATTTTCATTATATATTTATTATTGATAAATCAAAATAATAACAATACACCCTTGTTATTATTTTGATTTATCAATAAATGGTGGTAGTGGAAATCTTGACTTACACTGACGCTACCAACACAAAACCGGCTAATGTTGTGTGAAAATGATTTCAATTTATTTTGCACCGTACTGCATCGTATGTAGTAATAATGTGTACAGATGACAGAGCCATTTTGGAACAAAACACATATTCCTCTACCATTAACAAGAACGGTGCAGGTGCAATTTTTATCCCGTAATTGTAATTAATTGACGCCCGGCTGTCGTAAATATTTGCTGGTCGGTGTGTTTGATTAGACCGACGCGGTAGTTTCCGGGTCGTGCAATTAGCGCCGAGAACTTAAGGTTGCTCGGGTGGTTGGGTACGATTCTGCGGTCTTGAGAAAATGTTTCTGTGTTTTAATCGTGGCATCTTGCAGGCAATCTAATTAAAGTAAGAGCTTTGTGAATTTGAATGTTCAAATGATGCAATTTTTGTTAACCCCATCTGTGTTCGGTAACTTCATTGCTTTTTTTTTGTGGTTATTATTTGGAAATTACCAAGTTCATTTTAGAAAGAAATTTGTAAAGAGCTTAGGATAATTCGCCGATTTTAACATATCTCCTGAGTATACATTTGTAGTTAAGCGATGGACGCTTTCTGGAAGTTTTCTTAGCAGAGAGAATTTTCTATTTAACATTTTCTTTACTGCAATCGTAAACAATGAATTTTAATTATACATATACAGGGTGATTCTCAATATATGCGACAAACTTTAAGAGCTGATTCCTGAGGTTATTTTGATCATAAAAGTTCATATGAGTATATGTCCAAACGGTTTGGTTTTAAAGTTATTGAATGATTTATAATAAATTATGAAGTATGACTAACACGAATAAGATATCAACAGTTGGTTCTTCAAAAACTATTGTGTTGAGAGGGAATTGTTTATTTGTCATTTCAATATTTGTCAATAGTTGTCAGAGTATTTATTGAGTTTATTGCCAGTTTCTGTTTTCTAAAATGAATTACACGAATGCTGAGATGTGTGATATGCATTTCGTTTACGGTCTTGCCAATGGAAATTCGCGTGCTGCTAGACGTCTTTATGAAGAACGATACCCGAACCATATCATCCCGAATCATTCAATATTTGCCCGTCTCCACCAACATCTTAGTGAATCGGGAAATTTTAAAAAACGGACGACTGATAACGGGCACCCATCTACAGTGAGAACTCCACAAATTGAAGAAATGGTACTACATGAAATTGAGGAACATCCTACTACAAGCACCAAAAAAATTGCGTTTGCTTTAAACATAGTCAGGCCACGGTTTGGAGAATACTGAAAGATAAACTGTTGTATCCATATCACATTCAACGGGTGCAAGCACTTTTGCCGGCAGCTTTTCCGCAAAGAGTGGTTTTTTGTCAATGGATGCAACACATAATCGCACAAAATCCTGACTATTTGGCTCAAATATTCTTCACCGACGAGGCTACTTTCTCTAGAAACACGATTATTAATTTTCATAATAATCACATATGGGCCGAAGAAAATCCGCACGAACTAGTGAATGCCCGTCATCAACATCAATTCTCTGTCAATGTATGGGCCGGAATTGTTGGAGATCACTTGATAGGTCCACATTTTTTACCGATGCGGTTAAATGGCGTGGTATACCGTAATTTTCTTGAAGAGGAGCTACCCCTACTGTTGGAAGAAGTTCCGTTGCAATTAAGATTACAAATGTATTTCATGAATGACGGTGCTCCAGCGCATTTTAGTTTCGTTGCTCGCGAGTTTTTGAATAATACGTATCCAGATCGGTGGATAGGACGGGAAGGCCCACAACCGTGGCCTCCTCGGTCTCCAGACTTAAATTCTTTGGACTTTTTTCTCTGGGGTCACCTTAAATCATTAGTTTTACGACTTTCATTGAAAATGTCGATGAACTGAGAAAGCGTATTATCGCAGCTTTTCAAACAATTCGAAATACCCCTGGTATTTTAGAACGAACTCGCCAGTCAGTACGACGGAGGATAGAAGCTTGTATTGCAGTTGGGGCGGTCATTTTCAACAGTTAGTATAAATTAATTTTGTTTTACTAATTATTTTGTTAATTTATAATAAAAACATTAATTATGTTAACTTACCATTAAACATTGTACAACTTTAGAACTAAGTGATTTTGGACATATGTTCTTATGAACTTTTATGATCAAAATGATCCAAGACTCAGCGCTTAAAGTTTGTGGCATATATTGAGAATCACCCTGTAGAATAACAATTAGTTTAGAATACTATTAGGTACATCCTCAATATAAATGCAATTTAATAAAATATAAAATAAATTGCAAACTAAATAGAACAAACGATATGTGAGACATCAAACAACTTAACAGTAATGACCTAATAACACGCAGCATATAAAAATTAAAATATACCCCCGTGCGTTTTTAAAGCAGTTGAAATATTGTTTATATGTTTTCTGGTGGCGAAGAACTGACATCGCAGAAATATAAAAATGTATAAACATTTAATACATCAACAAAAAGTATGTATAAAAGTATTTTCAAAATCATAAAAAATAATACCATAACATTAAAATATCTGTCACAGAAATAATGGAAATAAATGAAATCCATTCGTTCCACTAACATTTATGACTATACACACTGATTCGTATATTTTTACAAAGATATTAAACAAACTGATAGGCCTATAGTTATTTAAATTGCCTTTTTTCTTAAAAATCGGCTTTATGAATGCTACTTTTAATTCAGTAAAGAAGATGCCTTTCTCTAAGGAAAGGTTTATTAAATATGTCAATACGGACAAAAGGTATTTGAAACAATTCTTTACAATGGCCGTATTAATGCTGCCATCTCCAGGAGAAGCAGAGCTATTTAATTTGATTATTATACTAAATTATTATATATATTAACTAAATCGACATCAATAACTGGGGACAGAAAATAAGATTTAGGTGATTTGGGAACACATTTATCTATTTCATCAAATCGACATCACCAGAGAGGTTATTCTCCTTAATTATGTTGCTTGCTAGATTACTAAAATGGTTAAGAAATGATTCACACTTTTTTTATCAGTTGAAGAAAAGTTTTCATGTACTGTTTCGTTATTTGATAATTAGGACCTTCTTTTATTAACTACTGGCTATATGGCTTTCGATTTATTAGATGAGTTGCTAATGTAGCTATTATTATAAGAGATTTGACATTCACGAACATAGTTTTAGCACAGTACAGTATAATATCGAGTAGTGTCAATAAAGGGAATATTTGTATCTGTTTTTGAAAGCTGCGCGAGGCGCTCAATAATGGAATGCGCCGTAAATCGCTGCGGCAATATGGCGTTATTTGTATTTGTGCTGGCGTTTAATATATTTCTATAATTGAATTTTTGATTATATTTATTGATACTAAGGCAGTTATAATTGCTGTTTGTTGTATGGAGATACAGGTCTAACTATAACCTATTCCATATCTGATTTACCTTCATTGGAAATTGTTAGGGTAAGTAAATTAGTCATTAAAAATTTAATATCTTCACAATTATTGTGCATTAAATTTTTATTCTTCACTGTGTTCTGGTGCATTAAAAATTCTCCTGTTTCCAGTGCCTGACTCTTTTTATAGTAAGTGAATTCTCTACAAGCACTGCGATAACCTCATTTTTGACATAAGATTTTGTTGTAGTGTGGTTTTTTGTTACGTCTGTATTTGATTAGTGATAATAAAAATTTTATTGTGCTCACCGACTCTTTACAGTGACTGGATTCTGTAAAAATGCTGCGATAACCTCATTTTGTAACATTATGTTTTGTTGCAGCACGGATTTTATTGTAAATCTGTGTTTGACTCGTTGAAACTTGTAAATAAATATTTATGTGCAACATGGTATTTTTACAATTTACTGTTAATAATAATAATTTATTTTCGGACAGGTAAAACCCAATTACAGGAAAAATACAATGCGCACATCTGCAATACATATTATATACAGAGGTATAAATTATATAAAATAATTACAATAAATTCTTACGAGCGAGACTAATGTAAATTATATGCAAACTCTGTAATGTAATTTAAACTATCGTTATGAATGTCACAAGCATCAGAGATTCTAGATTCTATTGAAATACTTGCACATTCAAGAAATAAGGGAAGTACGTAGAACATTGGTCCGATGTGAAACACAGTAGAAGATTACGCAGGAACGAGTGTGTATGCTTGCAATATTAAAATTAAGTCTACTTGAAAGCCATGGACAATGTTCTACCACGAACCAGGCAAAATAAAAATTTAACCAAGCTAACAATTCTCCTTACATAAAAAGTATTGAAATGGAAGTTTTTTAAAAGAACAACATTTATCTTCAACTACTCAAAAGTAACCCTAAAAAAAAATAGTTATTATTTTTCTAAATGTATATTAATCAGTACCTACTATATTTTTATAATCTGTTCTCGGTTATTTTTAAATAGTTACATATGTTACAGAAAAAAAATTCAATGGTATTTAGATTTCAACTTCTTCCTGGTTTTTCATCCTTTCTTTGTGACATTCAAATTAATATTTTTAATGATATAAAAATAAATTTATTTATTGACAGAAAGTAATATATTTATTGAGATAGCCTTTTTCTTTCCTCGAATTATTTAATTAAATAATCAATTTCAAATAACCTCATGAACAGAAAAAATAATAGTAGATTCTGAATTTTACTTGGATTTTTTTTTGAATGCGACATTCTAGTTGCATCCGGTTTGCTTATGCACTATTATTTTTAATTGTTCTTATATTTTCTCATGTAAATTTAGACTTGAATGCCGCCATGATTTATCGAAGAAATGCACACTAATCGGCAGCGCTCGGCCCGAGTTGTAAGTAAAGAATGCCGCTCTCATGCGCGTGGCACTTTGCGCGAGAAAAACTTAGACTCACAAACTTCAAAGGTGCCGACAGCTCTTGGCACTACTGCCTATATACTATACTGTGGTTTTAGTAAAACCTAGAATAATTATCGAATAAAGGTTAAAATATCGGAAATCTTTGACAAATACCTTTCAAAAATAATAATCTATCTTTACATTCAGTGACACTTGGGGTAATCCATCGAGAAGTGAAATGTCTGTGAAAATAAAATTTTTCCATCGGAAAGCAGATGTCGAAGTTGAAAGAAAGACAGAAAGTACCAAGCTAACAAATAAAATAAGTACGTAATCATAAGGAATCTTGGTAAAAATGTTTATATTAAGAAAACTACTTTGGTATAGAAATATAAGAGTAACGGATGGAAAGAAATCGCTACTAACAATGAAAAGATATGAAAACCATAGAAAAGATAGGCGGCCGATAATTTGAAGAAAGGAACTCGCAATACGAGAAGCAATGAGAAGAAATTGTTTCTGTGTTGCACATTTCAAGCCACTAATATGAGTCTGTTTACCCAAAGTAAACTCTAAGATTATCAAAGCCATTTCAAAAACTCTTTTACTTTTACTATGCATTCTAGTATATATATATTTTTATTAATTTTCGTCAGGACCGCGAAAATAATTAGAATGAATTTGAATTTCAAATAATGAAGATTCAAGTGAGTATGTTTAAAAAAAAATCGACATATTTTTTAAAACCGCCTTACAATGCCGATTCCTTTGCGAACTAGGTCTTATAACAGATACGATTTTGGAGATAGAAAATGGTATACGTTAAATCTACTTATTTTGTAATCCAGGACTAAATATGCGGATAACAGAATATTATACAGCAAACAATGTGCGATTAACGGAATCGTCGGTGTCGAGAATAAATGCAAGATTCAGGAGAAACAAAAGACGCCCGACCCGAACAAAACAATTAAATCCGTTCCCATGGTTGCATTCTCAAGACGGCGGGGTTCGCATTCTGCGGGCACATTGCGGACTGCGGAACGAATTTGAAACATTACCCGAGTCCGGTAGTTTTGCATTCCTGACGGTCGCCCAAGTGGAGAATTCAACGCCGCCTGCACAAACACACGTACCTATGTACTACATACGTTCAGCATCTCAATCCGGATGCGGGTCGCCGTAATATAGCCCGGAATTTCGTCAAATTAATTCCGGTTGTTAACCGTACGGTGCGGTAGACTGGTTGGGGGTCGGATGTAAATTATCTAAATACATATTAAGCATATGTGCCGCTCCATGATTGTAGTGCAAATTGTTTTTACTGCTGGCTTGATATCTCACTGCTTAGTTGATGACAGTCTTTCTATAATGTCGACAATTATTGTTGAATAGTTATAATATAACATCTAGTTTAAGTGATAACTATTGATAGACATAGAATGTAGTCTTGCCAAACACATTTATATTTATAAACATACAGTTAATTATGATAATGTTAAAAATTTGTTTTGTCAAAGTCATTACCCAAAGGCTTTTCCTTAGAAAACTTATGTAATAAAAATTAATTAATTTAACCATTAACTAATAATTTACAAAACTGTTCTCACTTACTTGAATATATTGTAATTAAAATTTTTAACAAATTTTTTCTTTCTTTAAAATAATTAAATATAAAACAAAATTTTATTTTTATACTATGATTTTTTATAAATGATCACAATACCTGAATTACTACATACATACAAATTTTTACTTCTAATTTGATTAAGAAACCTTACTATCTGTGCTGCATTCAATGACATCTTTATATTTAATTTCCTTTTTTGTTTAATTTGTTAAGTAATTTTTGACAGTAGCCTTATATGTTCTAAAAATAAAATATCTATTAACATCTCCAAATGCAATGTTCTATCTTACACTCGAAAATCTAGCACTATCACTTATAATTATCACCTCAATAATTACATTATCCCACGTTGCAATTTTGTTAAAGATTTGGGTGTAACCTTTGATTCTAGACTTAATTTTAACCAGCACATTGCCAATACTCTCTCGTCCACGTTTCAAACTCTGGGTTTTATAATCAGAACTAGTAAACAATTTTCTTCTCTTGAGTCGATTCTTCCACTTTATTTTGCCTATGTGCGTTCAAAACTTGAATACGCTTCCGTTATTTGGATACCTTATTACAAAACTTATTCCATTATGCTTGAAAAAGTTCAGCGTAAATTCATGAAGTATCTTTATTTCAAACTTAATGCGGTGTACCCCCGTCAAGGCTTTGATCACAACACTTTGCTAAATTTATTTCACCTCCAACCTCTTGAACTTCGCCGGAACCATAACCACATTAAATTCTTATTCAACCTTCTTCATAATGTATTTGATGCCTCTACTCTTTTAAATAAAATTTCTTTTTTATACCTGCTCATCAAATGCGTCTTAACACAACTTTTTACACGTCAACTCCTAGTACAAATATCTTATTCAGATCCCCTCTGCATAGGATATGCTCATACTATAACAACATTGTTGATAATACTGCCGATATAAACTTTTCACATTTGCCGTATTTGCTGGGCAGGTGTACTGAATTGTTTAGTATGTAGTTCTTTCATTTGATTTTATTATTGTTATTGTTTTATCTTACTTGCTTTTTTACTCTTTTGTTTTATATACTTTTATATCACTTTCTGTATCTTTATATATTAGCGTAATTTTTGTTATGTTTAGGTTATTCTAGTTTAGGTTTATTCTTGTTAAGATTTTGTTTTGAGCACCCTTTCTCTTGTTGAAAGCTATCTCTCACTTTTTGTCCCTGTTATTGGAGTTACTCTGTTGGGCAATAAAGATATATTATATTATATTATATTATTATTATATGTACACCAATAAATGTTTATGTGTACAAATATATAATTTCTCCCTTTCAAATTGTGATTTATAGCAATCATAAACCGGAAACATTTTTTAGAATGTTGTAATAATTTTAAAATTTTATAATCTTTTAACAAAATGAATAAATAAATCGTATGATTTCAGCCAGATTAGTAATGAAAGAACGTCCTCGAATACAGCCGTATTGTTGAGGTGATAACAATATTTTTTACTGACCAATTAATGATAAGTTGTGTACTCAGATACCTTAGCAAAATTGGATAGAACAGTAATTGATTCGTAATTGCGTAAATCAAAATGGTCACCCTTCTTGTGAACAGACAGATCAATACTAAGATTAAAAATTACGCAAAAAGGTGTATGCAGAACTGGCCCGCAGTCCTTGACTAAAAAACTGGGAATACCATCATCATCAATCCTATAGAGTTGTTCTCGAATCAATGGAAATGTCCGAGGAAAATCAATTTCCCGTCATTTCTTTTCTCAATTTATTACACACTATTCTTGAAATGCATGAGAAATATAGTGGGAAAGGTTCCCTTTCTCCCCTAGACCGGTGTAACCTGAAAAACGTAATTCGGTCAGAACAGAAAGATCTATTGCGACCCCCATGTCAATTTTCAGTCAGGTTGCACCTTATCAAAAAAGTTCGCAATCTGGCTAAAGAGTTAACTCACCGACTCTGGGTTCGTCCAGCCGACCGACCCCAAACTGCGTCTGCCTCTTCCCGTCCACTGCCGGGCAGTTGACAAGAAGGTGTTCACCAACCCTACGCGATGCATGTGTTTATTTCGCGCGCAGTGCCCAATTAAAATTCCTGTGAATAATTTTAATCTGTCCCAGCTCATAAAGACCGCCTTAGGGAGTCTTTCCTCATTCGGATGAAGCCCTTGAGATTTACAGTGTCTTGCGCCAGCGAGTCCATTCCAAAGGGAGCAGGGCCTAGCAGCAAGTTGGGATCTGACAAATGTTTTGATGCTGCTATATGAGCTACTGCAAGTCGGTTCTGGACCTAAGAACAGCAGCTCGCTGGCGTCCCTTGCTAACGTGTCAGCTATTTCATGCCTCTGATCCCAGAGTGACCTGGCACCCATCTCAATGTGACATTTAGACGTTCCACCAGCTGTTTAAGCTTTCTGTGGCACCCTAGTACCACTTCAGAGTCAAATCTCACAGGCCCCAAAGCTTTGAAGGCAGCCTGACTGTCGGAGGTGGTTTCTACTCTTCCATTCTCAGTTTTAGATGCTGTCAGCAAAAGTCTGGATGGCAATGATTTTGACCTGGAAAATGGTGGGGGAGGCACCTAGGCTAAAAGCTTCGTTGTCCCGCTCTCCGTCCCTCCAGATTCCAATACCCGTGCCATTACGCATTTTCGAGGCATCGACAAACCACCGGGATAAACCCCGTTTCGGTTGGCGGGTGTACAAAGGTTCCCTACTATTTCCTCAGTTTATTTTGTATTATTATTACCACTCTTATCCTTTTGAACCAATAAGAAGGAAGCAAACAGAACGTTTCAATAAATAATAAATAACTAAACCATACCAGATTATCTTTGTGTCAGATTTGGTTGGAGGTGAGGTTAGGTACAAAAAAATTACAGTAGAGATCAATTCCCTGACAGTGTAGGGATTCTAAATTCAAGAATATTTATTAAAAATTGGAGAGAATTCCGACGTTTCTCTTCTAAATTCCATCTACGGTAGTTATACGATAATAATTCACCTGAAGTTGAGCATAAAAAAAAAATGACTAAATACAGTAAACCGATAGAGTGCTATCGGGTGGAGCTTATGATCCTTTGTAGAAATCACCATATTAACAAGAGCGCCTTCGAGTTTCTGGCTACCTGGTGCCATCAACGCTCATTCGAGTGTATAAACCCTCTTTCGTCGCTGTAGAAATATAATAATTAAAATACTTTAATCTCCAACGCCCATTTTATTTTCAAAATATTTATCAACAACTTCCAATTCACCGATATTGATTGAGTTGTGATTTGTCATCATAATTCGCAATTTTATTTGTGCCATCGTTATCTAATTCATTTTGTTCCGTCATAGTAGTACTATTCAAACGATGCTCATTTTCTGTACTTCTTACCGCTTCTTCGAATGCGCGTGGGTTTACTGTATAAAGGGCGTTGTGCATTACTCGTTTTATAAATCCCAACTAAATGATCGGTCAATTCAAATATGTTTTGTGAAAGGAAATTATAATGATGTTTGTTTTTCGTCGTTCCCTTAATATATTATACAACAATGGGCACATTTTTAAAATCCTAATTAGCGTCGATTTATGGATATGATAAAGAATGCGAAGATTTATAAAAAAAAATGAAATGCAAACACAAGAATGATAATGTTTTTCACCTTTCCAAGACTTCATACCTATCGTTTAAATCCATTTCTTCTTTTGCTTTTTAGAGGTTCATTCTATTGTGCATATCATTTCTTGTTTTGCTTACTTGAACTTCTCGTAATCCTTAATCACTTTCAAATTCGTCCTTTTTTGGTGAATTTATTTATTCTATGGTAGTGCCTAAAGACAATTCGTTTAATTTAAATTTGGTTTTGTTTACACGCTATTCATGTAACTGTACATTTATCGCGCCCTTAACCTTGTTCAATACCCCTAAACGTTGATCAACTTTAAGTTTAGCAGATTTATTTAGCGTTCCTTTCGATTCACCTTAATTAGTTAATTCCATCACATTCATCACCACTTTCGTTTGGTTTTTTTAGTTTCAATTTCTCTTCTTTCATTGTACATACTTTTTATGGTGGTTTCGGCATTTTTTACTTTTGTCTCCAGTTAGTTAATTATTGAGAGCTAGCATCGGTATGATTCCATTGCGGCCACTAGCGTTTATTGTAGTTCAGTAGTATACGAGTTTGGGTCCTTAAGATAGATTAGATTAGATTGGGATTAGGGAGCCTGCGGCCCTGTTTCACCGCGACCTTTTCAGGTCTATTGTGATCCTTTTCTCCTAAAAGACGCTCTCTGATTTTGTCCTCTTAATTAAGCTTATCATCTTTGAGAGCGGCTTCTTTGTGTAGCTGCTAGCTGTGAGGATCTCCACGCCCATTGCTGGAAATCTTGTCCTCGCCAGGCCTTCAAATTGGCACAGCACATGAACCGGTGCTTCTTGCTCCTCTTAGCAGAATCTGCAGGTTGCGTCTTCGATCAGGCCTATGTTGTCTATATGCCTATTTAGTCTACAGTGACCAGTCAGCAGACCTACTATCATTTTGACAGTCTTCCTATCTTTATTCAGTAGATCCCTAGTAAATTCAAGCCTCTGTGCCTTTAGGAACTGTTTTGTCTTTCTGCACTTAAGGTAGCTCACTATCTTGCTGAATAGGATTGCTTTCAGGTCTTTTGGGAGAGGGTCAACCTTTACAAAGTTTGCATACTTAATTCTAATAGCGGCAAGGCAGTGGTACAAAATATGTTTAACTGTCTCCGCGTGTTCTAAACATTTAGTCTCATCGAAGAGCCCGATTCTGTGTAGGTGTTCTGAATTTGCAGTGACCTGTGAAGACAGAGGCAATTACCTTGACCCTTTTACGGTCAAGTTGAGGCAGTTCCTTGGTTCTGACACGACTAGACGAAATACATACATTTGATTAAGTTTTTTTTTTACGCATTCTTCAGTGCTAACTTAATGAGTGCTATTTCTCGTTAATCCCTTCAGTGATTCTATCTTCCTCGCTTTGGTAGATTGCCTCATTAGAAGATGCTGTTTTAAAGGCAGCCTTTTTGTCATTATTATACACTTTATTTTTTTTGGACTTGCTCCGCATTAGACTTTTTGTATCAAACTCTGTCTGTTGACTTTTTAAGCTTCGCTGCAAATTTTCCGTTTGTTACTTTATAGGCTAGTTAGGTGTAAAATCTTTAAAATTGTAATTTCATCTTCCCTAATTCCGGTGGTGATGTGATTATTTGTTTTTCAAGTCGATTATACTATTTATAATCATTCCGTACGCCCTCTTCCATTTTCGTTGGTTTAGTTCGTATTGTTTTATTTAATTACAAAGAAATAAAATATAAAAATAGAAATCACTGCTTTGCGAAATTCCTGGTTTCGTGGTGATTGCGTTACGTGTATTCCAAGCCATAAGTGCAGAAGCAAATATCTAAGCAGACAGCATTGCAGCATCCAATAGCTCGACCATAAATAAGTACCAACTGCAGCGTACTTTAATGATCTTTGACATAAATATCTACTGCTCTTATTCACTCTTTTCCTTTCCCGGTTCGAATAGTGCTCGGGTCTCTCTGTCACTTCCTCTTTTTATTATTATTTTCATCCTTTCGGTGGCGATCTTATTTATTAGATATCCGTGAGGGCCCGGCAAGCTCGAGCTTACTAACGATGCCATCGGTTCTGTATGGACGCCAGTGCATCGACGTGGGCTTCGCTGTACATCAATTTACTTCAAGAGATTAAATGGAGAAATCGAGATTTATTTCGAGGGAAATGAAGGAAATTCACAAATTATAAAGTATGGGTTGCACGTTCAATGCGGGCGGACTTCTAACAGGCGAGATCACCTCTCTTCCTCGTTTACTTTGCGCATGATCTGTCGGGGAAAGTCCAAGACGTATCAAATCTAAACTGAAATTTATGGAACAATGAACAAGCTACATATTTTCTTTGGAGCTAAATTCGAAAAGTTGCAGAATGTTATGAATAACAATTGCTAAACCATACAGTGAGGTAAATATTTGAAGCGGATTGACGTGCCAATTGGCATTTAGCTGTATGTAATTGCTATAAAACATCCTTGGGTGTTATACTATATCGATGAAAAAAGTTTATCGATTACTGCTTTGTTGTGATGCAAATTTGTGAAATACTTTCCTTTATTTTTTGTTTACCTGACAGAAATTTATTATAATCAAAATCCATTACAATTGACAAACCCTAAATGCATTGTCCATGCATTGTAGGATTGTTCATACGTATTCATGTCGCTCCTAAGTTACTGACGGTTTACATTAATAATACTATTTACATGAGTTTATAGAAATTCATGTCTAAATTTATACCCATTAGCTATATTTTTGTATACTGTAATGCACGATTTTCATTGTTATATATTGTGTCAAGAGTTGACCAACATATACGTTATTTTCTTCTATTTTTGTTCTCAGTACTCTTGTTCTATAAAACTTTATTTCTGCAGCATGTTCTCATACAACCTTCCGTAATCCATTGTGCTCTTCCATATAGTTGCATATAGTAACAATGTTTTGCCGTGGTCTTAAATAATTTAATTAAATCCGGAGAAAATGTCTAGTTTTAAACATTTTGCTGTAAGTCACTGTTCCAGTTTTATAAAACATATGCGAATTTACGGTAAAATAGTGCAAATGCAAACGGAAATGTGTAATCGTTATCGAGCTACATATATTATTTGGTATTACAGCTTTATTCGTTATAGAATAACATAATCTTGCTTATTTATCTTAGTTGACACAAAACTGTTTGTATAATAAACGACCTTACGGGAGTAAATCAGAACATCAAGATCAAGTTTTGATAATTCATTAATGTTCCCCCGTATGTGCTATCCGTAAATTAATGTTAGGTATTTCTTTATCATGCAATATTATAAACTTTGTTTTTCGATCTCAAATGAAGCATTCGTCAAAAGATTTTTGCTAATTTACCAATTTTATATCAACAAATAGCAATGAGTTTGAAAATCTTG
Source organism: Protaetia brevitarsis (assembly GCA_004143645.1). Classification (NCBI taxonomy): domain Eukaryota; kingdom Metazoa; phylum Arthropoda; class Insecta; order Coleoptera; family Scarabaeidae; genus Protaetia; species Protaetia brevitarsis. The sequence goes on from RXPK01001560.1 coordinate 21,082, forward strand.
GAAAAGTTGTGACACTATCATGTGCATGTATGTATGTAAGTAAATAGAAGGGTGATGTTACATTGCGATCTAAAAGATCTGTTGTACTCCTATTCTTGCTGCTTTACAGTTGGCCTTCCAATCCTATTCCTTTCAGAAAGTGTAGGATGTCAGAGGGCCCCAGTCTAGGTAAGTCTCCCTCTTTGATTTCACATGCTCCTAGGTGCAACACCCTCGAGTTGCACAGTGCTAGACACAGTTTGAGAGGAGATGGATGGGTGTTTCATCCTGTTCCCCCAAAAAATCTATATCCTTTTCCAATCCAAGCTTACTCAGGTGTCCTTTCAGTCTACAATGGTCTGAAAGTATTCCTGTTAATATGCAAACGTTGTTCTTACTCAGGTTGATGCATTCTGTAAACCTCTGCTGGTTATAAGTTGAGAATTTTACTTTGCCTCATTCCTTGGAGATTTTCCCAGTAACTGGATTTTCTCTATCATAATTGGTAGATTACGCTACCTGCAGATGACGCGTCTGCATATTCTGCCAATCACCAGTTCAGGTGGTGTGCCAACATGAAGGCCGGGCGAGGGCAAAGTCTCTAGTAATGGACGTGGAGAACCCCACAGCTAGCAGCTACATAAAGATGTTGTTCTTAAGAATGATAGGTCTAATTAAGAAGGCAAAATTAGAGAGCGTTTTCTAGAAAAAAAGGGGATCGCACTAAATCTAAAAAGGTCGCGGTGAAACAAGTCCAAAGGCCACACCAATCTTAATCTAATCATACTTGGTAACTAGAACAGAATTTTGTGCGTGTCTACATTGTAAACACATATTCTAAATTAATAACGCTGGAAATTCAATTTACCATTATGACTATTAACAATATCTACTTACTTAAAATGACAAATAATACATATGACAGCAGAAGACAGATATATGGTAATTTTTGGCGCCACTTCGTGACGTGTGCCCAAAATGTTGGTTCATCATAGGTGTTTCTTGCCTATAGATCGTCCTAACCCTCCGTACGCAGTTGCCAAATCGACCAAGCAGCTGTATATTATTATTTCCGATGCATTATTTGGTATTTTACGCGCTCGAATCATAACCTTTATTTGTGCTTTTTGAAAGTTAAAGAGTGAGAATGCCAGTAAAGCAATGCCTTTCCTAACGACATTATTTCCTTTCAACATTTTTTTAATTTCATATTTACTTTACAATGGATATTAATAGTTTAAGCATTACTTATCTAGTGATAATATAAATTTCTAGAATTTATTTAATTTAATTTATTAAAAACAGTAAAATATATTTTTCTTTGGGTTGGAATGAAAAATGCACGAAGCACTTTCAGGTGGCACCCCGGTGTGTGGGACTTACACCCACTTAAAAACCCCCCTCTGGGACATAATTCCACTTCAGTACCGTTTTTCACATATCATCAAGGTGGTGTCCCCTGACCATTCATCTCTTGTTTTTTGGTCATTAAAACGACTCTAACAAATGTGGAGACACTCTGCCAAGCGTCTCGATTCTGCATCACCTCTATAACATCATCCGGACTCACTGTTCCAACTTGTCTTTCAAGATTTCCTCTATCTTCTTCCCACCTGTGGCATTCAAAAAACGTGTGGTGGGCATCATCCTTATCGCGCTCCTCGTATGGACACGAGGGGCTATCCACTTTTCCCATTTTATACAGATAATAATGGAAGCACCCGTGCCCGGTCAGGAACTGCGTGAGGTAATAATCTATTTCTCTGTGCTCTCTATGTACTCAAGCGGAGATATCTTTGATCTTTTGGTGTTCGTATTCCACCGCTCCTGCCACAGTCGCAAGGTATGTTCCCGTGCCTCCCTTCTAGTTTTTATACCTCTTACCATTTTGTCATAGTAAATATCCCTTCTTTCCATGGCCAAAAGATCTATTGGAACCACTCCAGCAATGGTCAAGGCAGCTGTTGCAGGCACAGTTCTACTGCACGACCCACATCGACTACGAACAGAAGCGCGCGCTTCATGCATATAACAACGTATGTAGCTGTTTGAAGTTTGGATAGCTCCTGCGGTATATATATATATAACTTATTACTTAAGGATACGCAGAGCACCTCGCCTCTGGACTATGCCATCTTATTACGATATTTCTTCTTTCTTAGAGCCTCCGCCCAGATCTCGCAACCATAGAGAAGTATCGACCTCATCACTGACATCAGTAATTGCAAGAAAAATGGTTCACCAATTTTAAAACTACGATGACGACAGTTGACAGTTAATTGAAATATAAAATATTTTCCGATTGACGACTAAATAATTTGCCGGAAATAAAGATAGCGCTATTGGCATAACTAAGAATAGGAAGAAATACACAGTTGCTATTAAATTTCATACTGCATTCGGAGATTGGGATGACCTTTAGATAGATTGGATTTGTGGATTGCCTACTTGCATGAGAGACTCCAGTCTTATTTAAAGTATAATATTTGGTCTTAACTACTACGGGTTTGAATCTCGCTTCGGTCAACTGCGTCATTTGGGTTACTCTAGGACATATGTGGGCAACAACCGGCTGTAAGATTTGATCCGGCCCACGAGACATTTTGAAAATCCCAACTTAAAAAAAATATTACACTACTTACTCATACTTACTCCAAATGAGGAATATCGAGTGATATGGGGTTTGTCGCTTGCTCCTGCCGAATCAAGTGAGCGAGCAAGCCGAGTGGCGGTGATCATCAAAGAGTGAGGCGGCAAACATCAAAGCCTTTGATGTTTGCCGCCTCACTGGCGGCGCAACAAAAGATTATAGCTTCTCAAATGTTCTACACTAGACGATTTTAGATCATTCCTTCATTTTGCCTATATAAGCGGGTGGATGGCCCGAACTTTAGTTCAGTTCTATTTGAGCTACCGAGGTGATAACTTCGACAAGCGATATCCTAGCGAACTGCTAGTGCCGTCAATTTGCTTTGTGACTTTGTGTGCATCTTGAGTGCTTACTAATTATATTTTGTTATTAAGTTTATCGAACGAAAAGTAAACGAAAATGATGTCTGGTGGAAAGAAACGAAAAGTAGATGCAGAGGGTCGCCAGTTTCAAGAAAAATGGACTGAAGAATTCTTTTTTATCTTGCACAATGGTAAGCCTATTTGTTTGCTGTATAATGAATCCATTTCAGTGATGAAAGAATTCAATATAAAGAGGCATTACTCAACTAAGCATCCTATGCTGCACTCACTGACAGGACAAATAAGAAAAAACAAAATCCAGAAGCTTACCGCAAATTTGGAAAAACAGCAGCAAATGTTTCATAAACAAAGAACACAACTTCATAATGTTGTGAAAGCTAGTTTTATAGTTAGTTTAAAATTGGCAAATTCATTAAAACCATTTGCCGAAGGAGAATTTATCAAGGAGTGTATGTTAGAAGTTTGCAGTGTTTTGTGTCCTGAAAAGAAAAATGAATTTGAAAAAAATAGTTTGTCAAGACTGTTGCCCGATGTATAGAAATGATGGCTAATGATATAAAAACAACTTTGACTGACCGTATGGCTGGTTTTGAATCATTTTTCATAGCATTAGACGAGAGCACCGATTTGTCTGACACAGCTCAACAGGCTATATTTATTCGAGGTGTTGATAAAGGGTTCCCTGTTACTGAGGAATTGCTTGCTTTACAGCCGCTAAAAGGAACCACTACAGGAAAGGACATTTTTAATGAAGTTGAAAAGGTATTCACAAGTTTTGGTTTGCCATGGTCAAAATTAGTTGGTGTACGCACAGATGGGGCACCTTCTATGGTCGGCTTACGTAAAGGTTTCATCGGAATTTTGTATGAAAGAGCAACTGAATTAAATGTGCAAAAAGATGATTTGATAGTCCTTCATTGCATTACCCACCAACAGAACTTGTGTTTCCATTCGACTCCAGAATGTTATGAATGTGGTAGTAAAAACCATCAATTTTGTTCGATCCCAAGGGCTTAACCATCGTCAGTTCAAGGCGTTTTTGGATGAAATATCAGCCGAATATGACGACGTAACATATGATTGTGAAGTCAGATGGTTAAGCAAAGGAAAAATGCTGAAACGGTTTTACGAGCTCTGAAATGAGATAGTAGATTTTATGCAAATAAAAGATAAACCACTATCTGAATTGAGTGACCCAAAATGGATATGTGACTTAGCATTTCTGGTCGACCTTACAGGCCATTTGAATGATTTAAATTTGAAACTTCAAAAACAAGGACAGTTAGTAAATGATTTGTATAGCCATTTGTTTCAAAACAAAATCCGCTTGTGGGAGGCACAGTTGCTGTCTGGTAACAGTTACCATTTCACCACGCTCTCTGCGTATGAAAATACTGCTTATGCTCAATATGCTGAAGAACTCAAGTTACTATCGGAGCAATATTCGAACAGATTTAGCGATTTTAAAAACATGGAAGACAGTTTCAATTTATTAGCTACTCCAATAAAAAGTAATGTACAAAATGCTCCAACACACTTGCAAATGGAGTTGATCGAACTTCAAGAAAACTTACTCCTAAAATCTCAACTTGAAGACGTAGAGTTGTGCGATTTCTACAAAAAATACCTCGAAGAAGACCATTTTCCGGAGCTTAGAAAATTCGCAAGAAGATTGATTTGTGCGTTCGGCAGTACTTATAAATGCGAACAGTTCTTTTCAATGATGAAAGTTAATAAATCAAAACATCGTACAAGGCTGACTGACGATAATTTGGAAAATTCTTTACGTCTTTGTATCACTGGAATTCATCCAGACATCGATGGATTAGTTTCCCAAATTCAAGCTCAAGGGTCTCATTGATTTCGTTGTCGCTATTTAACTTTCGTAGTTTATAATAATTCTAAATTTCACGATTTAATTATAATGTTGTACCTATTTTCTTCATTTGATTTTCTTATTTTAATAAATTGCATTATAATAACATTGTCGTATTATTTCATGTCTGATATCTATCGCTAAAAATTATGAACACTACTTTAAAACACTACTTTAAAATGCACTACTTTTAAACGCGGCCCCCGAACGTATTTGCACACTAAAGATTGGCCCACAACATGTCAAAGGTTGCCCATACTTGCTCTAGGATCACGAGATAGATTTAGCCCTGCGGAGTGCCTTACAAGCATATAGGTAGATACAGCTTCATTAAGTCCCTTTAATAAAATAAATATTCGTTGGATATATTTTCCAGTAATTCTTGTATGAAATATATCAAAAAAGTTCATACATGTGTTCTTGAACGGTTAATTAAAAATAACTAGCAGCTGTGACAAATGCCCATGTACTTCCTCATTAGTACTAAGCGTGAAAATTGTAATTTAATTCGGTCGGGCTACAATCCACTTGTAAAAAAAAGCTTCCAACACTAATTACAAAATCGCTTCCCAAAGATTTTACGCGCAATACAAACTAATTTACTGCGTCGCATTAAGGGACGCAACGTTTATAATTAAAGCGGAACTTTGGACGACCGACCTTACAAGTCGAGTTCCTCTTTGCCCTCCGAAGAGTCGATGCTAAAGAAATGTAGACGGGCGTAATTTATTTAGAGCGCCGGCAACATCAAAAAGCGCACACGCCGTAAATAGTTGATGACGAAAGCAATTTAAAAGTTTATGGGCGATGCAATTGAACAAAATTGGACGTCCCCGTAATTAACGAAACGAAATCGATTACGGCTACGGTCGACGGTGCATCATGGTACTTAGATCGACGAATCTCGGCGGGTAGTCCCAGCTTCCCACCGGAATCGGAGTCGAAGCAATGGACGAACCGGTCATGGAAACCTCCCGCGCGTTCGACGCCGCACCGCCTTAAATATTAAACTTACGCGGAGTTCCGGCGGATATTATTTGTAATATAACCGATCGGAGTGAATTAACTAAATTGGAATGCTTGAATTCCAAATTTAATCATCGCGATTTATGACTCCTACAAGTGCTGTGAGACATTCCGAGCAATAATTTACACTCTGCGGTACGCCCGCGAGGATTATTTACTAAACTCTGCAGAGATTCCCTTTAATGAAAAGTCGGATAATGTTGAAATATGGTCGCGCCTCGGATCTTCGCCGGATTAGTTATACAGTGGGAGCATACGGATACCTCCATAATTGTAGATTGCGTGATTGTCGAAATGATTTATGATAGAAAAAATGCGAAGCACGTGCGATGAATTGGGGATGCGATTCTGAAAATTCTTAGCTACTTCGAAATAAATGATTGTGGTTGCATTATTGTACAGAAGGAACGAACTTTCAAACAGTTTACAATTTTACAACCCAGCATATTTTTAATCCTAGGTGTTTTTGTAAAATTCAGCCCTTATTTATACTGTTAAGGAACCATAAAAAGGTTTCATCGATTACTTCAGATCAATTTTTTGAGCTAATTACTAAGCAGGGGAGGGTGGGGCAAGATGGGGCCACGAGGCATGATAGGGACATCGTTTTATCTACAAAACGGCAGGAAGCATCTGTCAAATAATAGCAGTCCTAATATTGACAAGTGCTGTTTTATGTTTGTTGTAAGGTAGGAAACTTTATTAGTCGTAATAACAAAGTTATTGCTGTTTTGCGTGAACTTTGCAATTTCCAGAATTTCGTTATTATTTTGATGGTGAGTCAACGCCAGTATCGGAAGCATAAGTAAATTATTTACAACTACACTTTTTTGTGGTTATTAATTGACATGTATTGCATGTATTTTATATAGTGTGTTATTTCTTTATTTCAAATATTTAATATGTTATTATAACATAACCAGAAAATGTTACAAAGGGGCAAGATGGGGCTATTGGTATGGGGCAACATGGGGACATCATTATCTCGCTCTTCAGTCTGGTCCGTTATGCCTGGATATGCCATTATGCTTTCTCGAAGACATAATGCCTATTTCTCATGTTAGGAATAAAGTACAGGTTCAATCAAAGCGTAACAAGAGAAAGACAACAATCCTTACAAGCACTCGTATAAAAAGCTACTACAAGAAAATAGAAGTCTGGAGAATCCCTAAGGCAACTAGAAGTGTTGAGGGAGAGTTAAAGGGAAAAAATGACAAAGAAGAAAACAGAAGAGATCAAGAAGCCGAATTTTATAAGGAAAGCAAAGAGATAGATTTTAGAAACGTCAAGGAAATAATCAAGTTCTTCTGTTGAGGAAGATGACGCTCAATGTTAGTATTGTAAGGGAAGTATTGATACAATGCCATGGATGGCGAGGTTGGGTACATGGAAGCTGTGCGAATAACGTGGATGAGTTCGTCTTCTATTGTCTCAATTGTGAAGATTAAGTTTAATATTCTTATCGTTATTGTACTTTTTTTATTTTAAGTAATTCCGCTCTAAAGAGTTTAAGCTTTGTTCCTGCATGTTTTAAGAATCTATTTTTTTACCTATTACCTAGATTTATGGTGTGACCCATTCTTAACTGGAACCCCATGGTGGGGCAAGATGGTGTATTGACACATTTCTTTTCAAAATTTTCTCACAACATCAAGAGTACCCATCGAAAAATTGTAAATTCATCCATCAGCAGGTAAATGTTTAAAGATTACAACAAGCGTACTTAGAACCTTGTATATCAATTTGCAATCCTGATGCAGTGTTCTAAAGCTTAATGTTCCCATCTTGCTCCACCTTCCCCTAATTGGTAAAATAAAATTTATTCATAAACAAAACATAAATTCTGAATGGGAAGATTAATTACAAAATAACTGAAAACACTCTTCACATGTATATTGGGTATGTTCCAAACAAATCCACTTTTTGCATATCCGGCAAAAATACCGTGGTTTCCGGTTCCTTCTAGAGTCACAAAACTGGCACCTGCCCACTGTTTCATTGCGATAAGGTTGGTGTACAACCTGTAAACTACATATTTCACGTAGTCCGAATTTCAGGGTTCTAAGTATTTGCTGTATGTTGCATCACACAAGTAGTTGTGGCAAAATGAGTTCCATTGCTAATGCTTTTAGAAATTGGCGACGAAAAGTATTCACGTTTGGATTATTCCATTTATAAATTATTAAAGAATTTATTCCAGCGACATTCAAGATTGAATAAAATACTACCATTGGCCATCTATTTGTAGTTCTAGCACAATCGTAGTTAGAACATAATTGATCAACAACATCAACCCCTCTTTTTGTTTTGTTATAATCGGTAATAACTATCGGTTTTGAAATTTCAGGTTTGGAAGTATCCATGCCGTCGTCGTCATTGAAACTACTAGAACATTTTTTTCTTCTTTGAAATATAACTTACAAGGGCGCAAAATTTTCCAAAATCCAAACATACTAGATTTAACTGGATGTTGAGGATGAATAAACTCTATTGGCGATTCTCTTTTGTTTTTTCTTATAGTACCTATAACTGTTAGCTTTTTGGCTAGCAGCATTTTTACTGGACTGAAACTGGTAAACCAATTGTCTAGTATAACATTTCTGTTCGAGCCATATATTGGTTCGCAGAGACGCAATACTACATCCTATGGGATGTTATTTACGCGGTAAGGGCCTTCTGGCTGCAACCCTACATATACTTCCATGTTACATGTATAAAACATCTTTGCGTCTGCAAGCGCAAATATCTTTAATCCATATTTATTTGGTTTTGATGGGATGTACTGTTTAAACCCACATCTTCCGTGAAAGGCCTCAAGTTTCTCATCAACGGTTCCGTAGTTTGAAAGGTTAAATCCATTTTTACAGTTATTGATAAATAATTCAAAGAGGTCTCTCACTCGTGCCAATTTGTCCGTTTTTCTTCTCTTGTTTCTAAATTCTTTGTCATCGAATCTTAATGAACTTAAAAGTAATCTAAAACGTTTCAATGACATCGTCAGTCTATTTCAATACCAGATCCGTCCGTTTTGAAGAGATCCTCTGCATTTACATGATTTGCTTTGTATATTCCCCCATAGTATAATAATCTTATTAGTGCTCGTATTTCAGTTTCATATGTATGAGAGCAATCGCGGCCACGCCCAAAATTTTGTGATATAAGGTCAATATGTTTGTTGATGTACTGAACTATCAAATTGATCATATCATTAGTTAGGAAAAAGGATATTATATCTTTGGCGGTTTTGAGGCTCACTGTTAGTGTTTTTGTCGAAGGTAATCGCTAATGCATTATATTATATTCGCGAATTCTTCTATGTTTACTTGGCGCATGCTTTCCCCAGCGTTCTGTTTCCACATCTGAAATTTCTTGTTCTGTGTCGCTATCCGTACTTTGTGGTTCCATTATATCTATTTTATTTTCTGACTCTTGATCGCTTGCTATTTGCTGCTCATTTTGTTCTGCATCCATTTTCGATAACACTTCCGCCGTGAGAACTTGTAAACGGACCTGTTCTCTTTCAGTCTCCCATCTAATTAATAAAATCAGTTTATTGTTAGTACAGAAAATCAAATATGGTTACTTACACTTTTTTTTTAGTAATTCACACGAGTTCAAATGAGATAGACACACAGTTAAAGGTAAATTCTTTCACAAAGCTGAATTTTTTCGACGTGTTACCCTGGGGCATCTTTCATGTTTGATCAACGTCAGAAAATTGAGGCCTATGTCTAATCGTTCTTCCCTTGATCATTCTAAATATGTTTGTCTTTAACACGCCCTCCACCACAATGTGGAGTAGAGAAAATTCAATACTACATCTGTAGCTACTGGTAGTCAGGTTTGTATAGCTCCTGTTATTCAAACCCCTGCTAGTCTTTGCATTTTAGAGAGGTTAATTCTCGCGGTGACCAGATTAGTTGTTTAGCAGTATTTTTAGGCTACATCCCTAGTTTTCTTTTCCCTGTAAAGTTCCTGCACACCATCAGGGTTGTTTGGCCTTGTTGGTTATTTCAAATTCATATTTGAAGATACGAGTGGATGAAGGTGCTATGTCGCATTTTAAAAACTGTCTTTTTTGCACGAATCAAGGTGTTTTGTACCCATCCTTCACATAGCACCATCGAAAATTCCAGAAATTCTAGAACACTCGAGTCTTGTGAATGTATGAAGGGGTTATGTTACACTATTTTTGAGAAAAATTACATAAAAAAACTTAATTTCTGAAAAAGTTTGATTTTGTAACATAACACCTTCATCCACTCGTGTCTTCATTTATTTCAGAAAATTTATTGTCTTGTGTAAGACATAGATATTTAACCTCGGTTCTTCAATATAGATCTTGCCCGCCAATTTTTATTGTTTTGTTGTTGAATTTTCTTATCTTTGTGAATGTTACTAAGGTAGAATTAGTGGGATTAACATTAGGTACCACCGATTGACACCATGTTCTCGTCAAGTTGAATCTTCTTTCAGACTACGCCGCGGAGTGTTCTAAATTGTTTCTCTTGAATATATAACAATATCATGAGCATGCCCTTGGCAAGACAAGCCAAGATCAGTCAAGCCGTATAGGGGTTCATCTACTACTATATATGTCTATAAAATCCTTTCCTGTACCTAAATTTGTCAGCATTAGTAGTATTATTTTGAGCTGAAGTTTAAAATTTCATTATTTTGTTATACGTCTAGAACTATCTCACGTTCCAAGTTGAAAAAGAGTATATAAAACGCAACGCTAGATACGGTCCTGTAGGGCATTAGTGTTTATGAGCGTAATTGGATTTCTTAATGGGAACGCAAATCGTTTGCCCGTCTTCCTTGTCCCACAGCCGGCCCCGAAAGTGTAGAGCGGTTTAATTGCATTTGCTTTGAGGAGACCCGTTTTGAATTTTACAGCCTGATTATTCCACTTGTTTGCATTGCGCGGAGATAATCTTGCAGATTACGACGTGTCAACGTGGAAAAATCTGCGGACGTGCTCTCGCCTCGCGCAGTTCACGTAGTACCTACACCTTTTCTTCTCTTGGTTTTAAGGTTGTGCGCGCTCAAGTCGACGGTGAAAATTGACATCGCTAATCGTGCTTTGCATGAGTTGGTGGGTCTACTCTAGCGTAAAATACAATTCTCCATCGATCAAGTGTTATGTCATGGAAGTAATGGAGAACAGTTGTTATTTATTATCGATGTTGGACAAATTTTATAGTGCAGCAGTTAAAATGACATTGCGTCGAAATTTATAGTTGACTTGCGGGTGCACTGCAGTGTAACAAATGAAAAGGAGCCTTTTAGGGTAGATTATACAGAATATTCTTCAATCCAAAGATAAATACAATCGTACTAATTATTAAATTAGTATGATTGCACTAATGTATGATACTAATTATCAAATTAATATGATTGTATATAGTATATCTGAAGACCAATTTGAGTTGTTAAAGTCTAACAGATAAAATGCCACCGGGGAAAGCTCACGGTCTGAAATTTGTATTCATTCTCAATTGTGTGGTTAGCTGAGATTACAAGTGAAAATGTAAAACAGGTGATTGTTTTTGTTGCTTGCATTTTTAGTTCATTATATGTATAATCAGATAATTACTATTTACCAAAGATTTTGTAATACAAGAAATATAAACTTGGTGGTATATAATGGTAAACCATAGTAGTGGTTCATGCGGTAGACATGTTCATGGATGACCTAGATATAGTTTGAACATCAATTATTTTAGTGATAATACAGATATTCTCAATCCATTCTTTAATAGTAATTATACATTTATTATTTATATATTAATATTTAAACTTAAAATTGAATAGGAGAAGCAGAGAGAAATGAAAATGGACCACACCCAATAATGATAAACACATTCATCTCGTTGATTGATTCACATTGATGTATTTATCCTTACAGCATAGCGTCTACCTTTATTCATATAATATTTCAATTTATAGTATTATTTCATACTCATTTAACATTTTATAGCTCTGGCATGTAATTTAGTTTTAATATTATATTAAGATAGCCACTTTAGCTCGAAACATGTATGCCGGTATATATAGTTGCTATTGAAGTAATTGATTGAGAATATCTGCATTACCACTATAAATTTAACTCAATTTGGAAGAAAACAATGAATTAATGACCTTGTTTACGAAAATTTCTAGGGAATTCTAAAAGCAGACATTTGGGGTACCCGTGAGCCTAATTTTAGATGATGTAATCATTCATTGTTTCTTGAAATCGTTGATTAGCTTACATCAATTTAAATTTATACCAGCATACACCAGTCTACCTGTTGAATATTTCCATGGATTGTCTTGTTTGAGTACAAAATATAGTATATTTTTTTAGTTATTTCCATCATCTAATGGGAGTGAAACGTAGATGGATGTATTTTAGCAAGTCGTCTTTGTTCCCATTTGCCAGAATCTTTGCAATAATTTCCGATTCTGTGAATAATCCTATCCATGGTTTCATTCTGCATTAATTTTATTCTCTCTTTAGTTTATAGTTCTATACAAGTTCTGTGAACTACAGTGGCTGTAGCTCGATATCTAAAATGTAAGTTCAATTAGTGGTTATTATGCTGTTTCTTTTCCGATCAGTTCTTGTACCCTTGCTTTATAGAACAGTACGCAAATTTTCCTGCGCACATCTTTCTCTGTTTTCCGAAGAATTACCTTATTTGCTTCTGAGCAACTTTCGTGGGAGCTCTTTTCTCTGAAGCTTTCCCGAGCAACTTTCGCGAACAGCTTTCTACTAAATAGTTTTTTTTTTTTCGTGAGAAACCTTTGTTTCAGAAGCTTTCCTGAGCAACTTCGTGAGGATCTCTTTGTTCAGGAGCTTTTCTGACAAGTTTCGTGAAGAGAATTTGCCCAGGAGCTATCCTGAGCAACTATCGCGAGGAGTTCTCTGTTCAAGAGCTTTTCTGAGCCAGTTTTTTAATACTTCATGCCTTGGCATACACAACAGCGACTTAAGATGGTCGTTTCTCAGCATTTACCAAGGGGTGAGGAAAACCACGAAAATCTCACTCTGAGACACAGTCCGTCGAGTGCGAACCGAGAACTACGCGACTGATAGCCAAGCGTGCAAGCCACTAGACCACCAGCCCTGTTTGTTCAGGAGCTTTGCTGAGGGAGTTTATTGAGCAACTTTTTGCTCAAGAGCTTTTTTGGGCTTCTCAGCATTTGTGAGAATTTCTTTGGTTAGGAGCTTTTCTGAGCAGCTTCCGTTATAAGCTCCTTGCGCAGGAACTTTTATGAGCAACTTTTGCGAAGGGATTTTTTCTCAGGAGCTTTTCTAAGCAACTTTCGTGAGGAACTTTTGGCCACATGTAACGGTGCCAGAGGAATTGATTGTATGTTTATGTTAATAATAGTTTAATAGTTTATTGACTTCTTTTACATATTGGCACATTACTGTTTGTAAAATAGCTTTCAGCACCACAAAACTGCTCGAAAGTTTAAATATTATAGAAATCTCGATACTAAAGACATGAAATTGCTATGCTGATGCGGCTCTAAGCCCACTTGTTTCATTAGCAATATTCGTATTATGAATGAATTAGCTTCTGATCTATTTAATAGTATCAAATATTCTATCAATATGCCTTTATTGGCATACCTAGCTACTCATTGCCAGTAAAGCAATACTATCTATTACTCTTCTGTTTGTTTCCTGTTTTTTTTTTAGTTTAGTGGTGAGCTAAGAACACTGATACACAATTTGTCATTTCTGATTTACAGTAGGTTCATCAACTCAAGAACTTCAACAGTATTCATGGGTTTTGTGCGCGTTATTTTATTTGTAGCGAAGTTATTATTGAAATGAAATAACTTGCCTATTCTTATTGTCTAAACTTTATATTAAACTATGCATGCTTACATTAACTATAGAAACTCAATTTGTTGGAGTAGTAACTACATTTAATTTTTTTTTAATTTAAATATTGACAAGTAATGTCATGTAATCGATAGTTGTGCATTCGCTTTGGCAAAATCGAAAGAGAGAGAGAGAGAAATTATGAAAAATAAAGTAAATACCAGTTAATAGCGTCATGCGGTTTCGCATCTGCTGATCTACGTATTACTGCTTTTATCTAAATAGAGCAATTCTGTTTAACTCTGAAAGAAAAAAAAAAGTGGCGGAATCGCAAGCAATTAAAATTAATTGACTAGAGTATATAGTTCGGCATATATCACAGCTCGCTAGAGAACTGCTACGGTAATAAAATGCCAGTTATCCCGTTTCGACGTTCCAGTCTATTTGTAACCAGACAGTCATGGTACTGACAGGATGCAAATAGAAATCCATATTTTGATGGAAGTATAGCGGAGGCGTATGGTAACGAAGACGACACAAAACGGATGTAAAGCAATATCTGTCAACGGAGAGACCGGAAAAACGAGGACTTTTTCGTTCATTTTCTCCGATAGAAAACAATACGGTCGCAGTTACGTTATACATATCGAATGTCTTAGGCGAACGCACCCTTCTCCCTTGATAATATCGCCCGTTTGTCGGTCGGTGTTTCCCTTCCCTCTCTTCTTTTGTTCTTTATTCGCGCCGAAGCGCGTATTCGGTACGTTTCATTATCTCTAGTCGGAATTCCAGTAATGCGAGATTGCAATTAGATGCTTTTTCTAGTCTCTCTCTCCTTCCAACCTGCTGTGTGTGTGATTTCGGTTGATGTCGGGGCATAAAGGATAATTATCTTTCGAGCCATTGCATTTTATCACTCGACGAAAGCTGCTGATGTTAAACATGGAGACGAGATTTCAAGAGCTCCGGCGCGGAATGTCACAGAGAACTAATACATTCAGAGTGCGTTCTATTTACCAATGGACTGGATGGAGCGTTGATTCGTTTCCAAGATTTACTCTTAGCTCCGTAGGCAAAATGAGAAACAGTATTTTCCTGGAATTAAAAGTCTTGCAATCAACTTTCTTTTCATTTTTTGCCATTCTATAATATGCTCTTTTTAAAGATTAAATCTTCAAAATGTGTTTTTTGTTCTGGAAATTAATAGAAATATATGTTGTTAAATATTAAAAAAAAAAAATTATCACACAAATTAAACCATCAACATTCTCTTTTAAGTAATTTTTCTCAGAAGAAGAATTTGATATCACTGCAATCCAAAAAAACTTTTTTTAAAAATCTTAATGCTCTAGCATTCGAAGGTATTGTCCATGACATACGCTTAGATTTAGAAGCTTTGGTAAAATTTAAATGCGTAAAAATATAAGACGTGATGCTATCTTATTTTGTAAATGTCAATGACAGAAAATGCATGTTCAGTATCGTGCCATAAAATATACTAGCAATAATTAAAAAAATATACAAGGAAGCAATTTGATATATGCGGTTTAATTATATATAAGTAAGCAGCCTTCCTTTTAGAGTCTGAATTACCTTATATTCCTTTTTGTAAGTTAATTTAAGAGCTACCCTAACTAAGCGAACCAAACAGTGTCTACGCTGGTAGTAAATAGTTCATACCTTAGGAGGCTTTGAACAATTCTAATATCACAAGATGCATTTTCTTTATTTTCTGTTATTAAACAAATGTTTCATGTCATGCGTTTCTTCGACAACGGCAAGTGCCTTAGGTTAATTTTTTAAAATACCTTACATTTGCAACAAGCAAATAAAATCCAAATTAGAACTTAAAAGATGGTTATGTTGCCCTCAAAACACATAACATCCAAGGAAACCTCCACTCACCAATGCCTATATTTGGCAAAAGCAGCTAGCAGTATCGCATACCAGACCTATTTGTATATATACCTATTTAATCTACAGTGACCAGTCAGCACACCTACTATCATTTTGCATTCATGTCTTTATTCAGTAGGTCTTTAATAAATCCAGACCTTTGTTTCTTTAGAAACTCTTTTGCCTGTCTCTGTCTTGGTTTACCGGTTATAAGTAGCAAGATCTGGGACTTCTTCCCAGATTCTCCTAGAGGAAAGTTTTTGTCCTGGTTTTCCTGTACTCCTTGGCTATTGATTTTATATAAGTATATTATGTATAATCAATGACCTTGATGAATGCTGGGAGATAACGAAAGTCGTTCCATGGGCGCATTTAATAACAACTGGCAGCTAACCGATTTACAGTAGACCCGTAATTGTGTGAACTAATCACATTTCACATTTTAAAGTAGTATTCATATAATTGTGAGGCTACCGCATTATATTTTCGTTATTAACAATCATAGGGAAATCAGTTAGAGTAGGAACATTTCAATGTACTAATGTTGAGTACCTTTTAGGTTGAGCACGGGGTTGGGATGATTTGTAATTATTTAGTTTTTCATAAATAAAGTATCTCATTCTTGGTGACTTTTGCCGTCATTCTCTGGACTTATTATGCATCCAGTGATTTATGGACTTTCTAATTTGTGATTTGGTAATATTAAAAGAAGAACCAGTTCCCGTGAATGACTCTAACGAACTTCGCTTGGCCAAATCGTTTGGCGTCTCATTTCCCATCACACACGAGTGGCTGGGAACTTAGGCCATTGTTAATTTTCTTTGGGTGTCAACCTCATCTAGGGCGCTTATGCAGTTTCAAAACAAATTAAAGTCCACACTTACGAACTAATCGCATTAAGTGTGGACTGGCAGTCAGATAGCGACGTTTTCACCTAGCTCGGCCTATCTTTCTATTTCTCTGGCACAATGATTAATTGGAGCAACATCGGTCTGGAACACTGTTGTGTCTTTGCTGAAGCTTACCGAAAGAGTCTTTTTAGACTTTTTTTGCATATATCCCAGCTCCTACGCCATAGAACGTTTTAGAGGCACCTGTATACCAGTTCGAGTTCGCTCTTGGTGGAGTGCCTTTCTTCCACTACTTTTTTATCTAGTATTATAACCTAATATTTTCTGTTTAGGTTTAATTTTTGAACCACGGAATCACATGGCATCCCAAAAGGTGTGCCAGCTTAAGGTCATCTGAAAGTTTTTGGTGGTCAGCAGCGTGCGATTTCAATATCGATGCTTGTCTGGGCACAAGTCGATGTGGCAGTTCCTTGTATGTAAATATATAGCGATAACAGGTTTAGAATTGCATTCATTACGGTGATGAAGGTGGATCTCATCTCGCCCGTGGTACAGAGACACGCCAGTCTTATTTAATCTCCAGAATGTGAAAATACTTCCACTAAGCGGTAATAAAGAGGTAATTAGCCTTTGGGCGCAGGTATTCTTACATTTTCATACAATGTTATCTTAAATCCACAAATTAAAATAACACATGGCAGTATCTAGTGGCAGTTACCGTCTAGCATGTGTATTAAACTACAGATAGTTTAAACACTTCAGGAAAAAATGCTCTAATTTACTTCGATAATACTTTATTCCATGTGTAATTTAGAGATATATATGTTAAATGCGCAAATATGATATCGCCAAAAGAGAATGCACCAAACTTCGGAGCAAGACTACATATCCGCGAAACGAGACACACGTCAACTAATTCCAAATTGATACGTCGGATTGTCCCGACTTCACGATTATATGCTTATGTTTGTATAGACATACATACATATATACATACATAGATGCAGCGGACGCGTACTTTGTTCAGGAGCGACCGTCAAATGATGCAGCACAAATCTTACGACGAAGTTTTATCATCGTGTCAACACCAGTTGCCTCTAACAATACACATCGCCGTTACACAACTAGCGCATACTGCCCATATACGTACGCGTTAGTACAGTTTCCGTCTTCATTCTGGAATTCTCCCAGTTTAATACTCGCAGATGGCGGTTTGGCGGTCTCGTCTTAGAAGCAACATTTGGCAAACCATTCGGTTCACTGCACACGTGATGTCTAGAATTCTGTTTACGGTTAATAAAACAATCTCCATTTTTAACCATTGGACTGGAATATTTTTGCAGTGAAGGAATAAGCTCTGTTTCAGAAACTTTCACGCAGAAGAAGTAGCATCACAGGACTACAGGCAGAGTTTGAAAAGCTGATACGTAAGGACTCTTGTAGTTGGAGGTTACATTACTTGCAAAAAAAAAAGAATTCTTCTTCAAGATAATTTAAAAACTAATCCTTGGCTAAAGGCATACCCAAAAACGGTTAAGGGGTTAAAGAAAGTTTTCCTTTAATCCATTGGCTGATGCATACCCAACAGTCACTTTTTTCAAATCCCTAACAACTACGGCTGGTACTTCTACATAACTTCAAAAAAGGTTAAGAACGCTATCTGCTGTAGCCTCTAAAGCAGATAGCGTCATATAAGGCAGCTAAGACTGGGTACTATGATAATTTTGAGTCAAGCTATAAATGCATAGCGTTTCTCTAAGGATAACGAGTTGAATAGTGATGATGTAAAAGATATAGGGTCCATTGCTTTATCTGGTTTGTGTATACCTATAAACGTTTGCTATACAGTGTGCGTCGTTATGAATGGAAAATCCGGAAACTGGGATTAGTAGAGCCTAAAGCATGAGGATTGAGCTCAACTTGGTTATACGAATGTTGCTCGTTTAAGACATACAGGATGTTCAAGTTAATAATTTTATTTCTAAAAATTTGGGAAATTTAGAAATAAAATTATTAACTTGAACATCCTGTATGTCTTAAACGAACAATATTCGTATAAGGCATGTTGTGTTCAATCCTCATGTTTTAGGGCTATATTATTCCCAGTATCCAAAACCAAATAGATGTCCGTCAATGTCCCACAAAAGGAATCCATGACCTGAGGCGCATATTGTTTTACTTATGCCCTGCACGTTCATGAGCATTCACTTTATCTTTTAAAAACTCTTTGGGCTACTATGTTATCGCTCTCGCAGATTTTTTTACGAAAGCTTTGCGTATAAAAAATATTTTTTTTCCGGATATTGTGTCGTTTCTTCATCTGAGGTACAAGAGAGGATCCTTCCTTTTTTAAATTTAGACCACATATCCGTATTTTTTTTTCAAATGCTGCACAACGAAATAATTTCTTGTGTAGGGAAAATCTCGAGACTTGACCTCAAAATCATGGAATTTCCTTTTCCACGTAAAAATATTATTAAAACGTTTTCGCATACGATAAATATGACTGAGTGATCACTAATTCTCACTTAATTTGAAAGTCGCACTATTTGTTTTCCCTTTGATCAAATGAGCGCTTTCCTGGTGCAATTATTTCGCTTCTTGCATATATTTTCGATAAATTTGGGTATAGTATTGATATAACGCAGTGGCGTCCGGTACATTACTCATCGAGGAGGGCCGATGATCGAAGTTTTTCGTATGATATCGTGTGTAAGATGTTATGAAGTTATACGAGGAAATTCGATCTATATTATAGCCTCTTCGATGACGCATGCACGAGCCGCGTCAGATATAACGAAACTTGCAACCAAAGACGCTGGAACAGAAAAGAGTTCTTATTTCCGTCGGGGAAGGATTCTCTCTTTCCCCAGAACCATCGTCCTATAACTTTACTCTCATCTCTTTCAAAAATCGCGGGGGCCGTAATTCTTTCCCGCTTCGGGAAAATTTGTTTGATATCAACCCCCTTCCCGACGAGCAGTAATGAATAACTATCCAGAATATTTAATTTAACCCTAGTCCTACCAACGTTTTATCGTAACGTGTCCTACCAAGGTGTGCCTCACAGGCACACATCTATTTGTACACATTGTTGATGTAAATATAGCAAATATGCATTATTTATTTCATGTAGTAGGTATAACAGTAAGATTAAAACATATAGAAAGAATATTGTGTGTCAGAAGAAATAATTTAAAAATAGTACAAGATAGTAAAATATTTGAAAGTTATTTATGTAGTTTGCAATTTGTGCACGTGAGTATTTTCTCTGAATGTTCACCACAAACCGTTTGCTTACACTTATCACATAACTGTGTTGACATTCTGCTTTTCTTTGATGGGCAAATATAGCACCGTTTTCGTTTTCTTACTTCTCGAGCCGAAGACTCCCCTGTGGTTGGTATTTGATTCAACGTAGTTTGTATCAATGAAGTATGACTTTTATGCAAGCCACTCAAACTACGACGTCTAATTTGCCCCAGTACTAATTCTGTTGTAATTTCTCGTAAGAAAATTTTGCGAAGTCTTCGTTTTTTGGAAATATGCCAGTCAGGATGGATATTTCTCCAAATGACAAATGAAGCTACTCCACACACATCAATTATATTGAAAAAATAGACCAAAGGCCACCTACTAGTTTTGCGTTTCACTGAATATGTATGTACCATCTGATCAAGTGTATCCACCCCTCCTTTCGTGGAATTGTAGTACTTATTGATTTCAGATTTATTTTTATTTTCCTCATTAATGGTGGAGTCGTTGTGCATTGTAGATAATAATATGACACAGCGATTTTTCTTAGGTACATAAGATACCTGTCATTGTCTTTTGAAAACCAAACAAGTTGCTTTCAATATTTCGTCGCCTGTGAGGTAAAAAATTTGGTGGTATGCAGCGCTTATTTTTTCTGAGCGTTCCTACACAAGTTAGGCTTTTGGTACGCAAACTGGATGCAAGCTCGCAGCTGGTGAAGAAGTTGTCGAACGTAATATTCCTTTTAGTTCTCAGAAAAGGTTCACAAAGGTCTTCAACCACCTTTTGCGCTAAGTTTTCTGCTCTGTTGAGACCTTCTTTTCCTAAGTACGGTATACCACGTAACGGATAACTAGTTCCACTATCGCATATCCACCAAATTTTCATACCGTACTTATCTGGCTTGCTTGGCAGGTACTGTCGGAAAGATACACGACCTCTAAAAGGCACCAGTTGTTCATCGATGGTTAGATTACTGCCAGGAAGATAATATTTCAGCAAGTTTGTATTAACACGGTCCCACAGGTCTCTAATTGGTGCCAACTTGTCCTTTTGCCTTCGGAGGGTTCTGGTCGCTTTATCGTCAAAACGAATAAATCTTAGTAATTGAGTAAATCTATTTCGTGACATACACGCTCGATAAACAGGATTTCCATATAAAGGATTCCATAGCTCATTATAGTCCACCATTCCTTGTTTATTTCTTCCAGCAGTAATCAAAAGGCCCAAGAAAGCACGGATTTCAACGTCGTCAACTGGTTTCCACAAATCGCCAAGAATACGAGCAGCCTCCTTATTAGTGAAAGTAACCACAATACCAATAACCGTATCATCAAAAAAAATTGAATGCGTCACATGGAGTATCAACATGCACTCCAGGTGGAGTTTCACTTTGTCAAAGCTGTTGTAATTATGTTGTGTGCACGTGTTTCCCTGGCAATCGGCGTGGCATTCCACTCGGTACCATCTTTTCAATAAAAGTTTGCGAATGGCGCGGCGGTTCATCATTAGCATCACTATCGTCACTTCCTTCTTGTTCATCGCTTTCTACATCGCCAGTTTCTTGATAATCCGCTTCACTAGAAGAGGTTTCGTCATTTGGCTCTTCTTCATCTTCACCATCATTTACATTCCTTCCCAAATCCTCATCACTTTCGTACAATGCATCGAGCAACTTCTTTCAGTTAGTGGCCGGCGTCGTCAGTCAACCAATCGGTCAATACTTTCTGCATAAATTTCAAACCAAATAAGCATAAAACAACAAATCTATTTTTACTGGGGTCAATAAAACTTTATTTTGCTTACCTGGTCTATACTATACTCTCCACTAGGTAAAAGAAATAAAATTAACCATTAGACACCTAAAACGGCCAATTGCGTTCGTTAGAAAAGTCACAAATACACTGATAGCAATGCAATTTGTAAGCTGACTGTTTTAGCAAAACGCATTTAGGAATTCCCCTTCATATGCAACTGGAAGTTCTTACATACAAGGGGAAAGTCCCGAAATATAAAGCATCTTCTTATTACGGGGGATTTACCCACATTACCTAGTTTTTAAATAACGTAGCAATGCATTTAATAGTATAATAACAGTATGTGCTCAAAGACACACCTTGGTAGGACGTGTCGGTTAAATTATATTTAATTTTTTTTAGTAAAATAGGAAAAATATTTTTTAAAAATTTTTTATGTCATTCTTGTTAAATAGTTTATTTTGAGAATACAAAAATCCTCCAGTCTGTGGGCAGTTAACTTACAAAGTTCCTGCAATTTCAAAATCAATTGTGCCTCAAAAGCACACCTTGGTAGGTTTAGGATTAAGTATCTTAAATAAATTATATAAACACTATAACAACACTAACATCAACCTCCAACAAAAAAAACGCAAAAAAGATATTAAACGTATTTCATCATCATATGTTCAAAATCATTCAAAGAAAATACATAAAACTTTGATACTGTGCAATCTTAAAATAACACATCAAAATTATAATGACTTAAAATATCATTACGCAAAATTAAAAGATCTCACTCACACTTTTCAAAAACAAATGCATATTATAAATGAAACTCTATGAACAGCATTCATTGAAAACATTCATACATTCAATTTCGAACGAACTTTTGACGAAAGAGAAAAAATATAAAAAAAAAGCACATTTACAATCATCATAAAAAAATTCACATTGATATATACTTAAGGTTGAGTTGAGTTGTCAAAACGCAGTAGATACCAATCCACATCTATTGACTGGGACATTGAGGTGTTAATTGTTAAATTAAATAAGGGTTCTGAATATTTTTCTCGGCCAAAAATCTAATACAAATCGCGTGCGTTAAGACATTTACAGCACTCGAATTATCTGAATTCTCGCTCTGTAAATGACATCTATACTAAATAATTATGACATATTTCATGAGAAAACTTCTGTATTAAGGGAATTTTTGAAAAACTACGATACAGGTCAATTTTATTTTATAAAAAGCATTATTTTACTTTCATAACGTTTGCAAGATATAGGATTTTTTTGACAAAAAAAAAAAACGCGTGCAGCACAAGGTTATCAAAAAAAAAAAACAGATCTAAGACAAAAGTAACAACATTTCTTGCAAATGTTTAATTTAAAAATTTGGCACTAATTAGAATTATGGATAGATTGTTGATTGGATCATTTCTAGTTAACATTATTCATTCCATTTTAACTCAGCTGGACGAGATGATGTGTCGCATCCATAAATATCATTTTAGTAAGATAAGTTTTTCGTTTGAATGTAATATACATAAACCGCTAGTGGCAGGAATTTAATCTGACAGTTGATATAATCGAACCAAATGTGTAACTAGTTCGGTGTGCTGCAATCAATAAATATATCAATAAAAGTTCACCACAGATTTGAACGTTATGACGCCAACGCCGGTTTTATATAATATTTGCCAAACGAAAAGTTTCGAAAACCCCTTCGAAAGTTTCAAATTTTCCTCACACGTACCGTCACATACATGTCTATCTTTCTCGCTTGGAGGTTGGTTCGAACGTTGGGAGCGGAGTTTAATGTTTGCATTGGAAATTGATCCGGACATCAAACTTTGCGGGATTCCGCATGAATATGTTTTAAGAAAAAGCGGGTTTTAGGAGGCGATCACGAACAAATAAACTTTTATCGAATTGCATTTCTCCAACTTTTCGCCGGGATTCTCTAAATAAATACTCGTACGTTCACGTATTTTAAAGAAACATTTCGACCGCAAGGTGGAGTAAATCCAATTTTCTCTGATATTACGCTAGCATTTTTCAACCCATAAAATTATAACTGTTATGGGCAAGAAGTTGCGAAAATAGGAGCGTAATAAAATAGAGGAAATGCAATTTGATCTTGCAAGATGGGTATATTTTGTATATAATTCTACAGTATGGATACGACTTTAGTATTCTTATAGGCCTCTTAAAACTATTTAAATACATCAACAACTTCTAAACGTCCGTCTGTTTATATTTTCGTAATTTAGTGTTTCCCCTTATAACCTATTCAACTGGAAAGAAAATTAATAGAATGAATATTTCATATTTATTGTACCTGAAGCGCAGATTTAGATTAGCTTTGCAACTCGTTTAAATTCTCAACTGTGTTTTTAAAATGTTATTACCTTCTACTTTTTTTATTAGATTGCTAAGTATTTTATTCAATAACTGAAGGCTATTAGCAAGCGTATGTTTGTTCTAAAACTTTAATAATACCTTGAAGCACCGCTTGTTGCGGTAAAATATATTTTTCAGGTAATATAGTTTATACAAATATAAATTAAGGACTTTCACAGTAATTGGTTCTACATTCAGTCGTATTTATACAAAAAAGGTTATTCAAATTTGTTTAATTCAAACTTTGGAAAACATAACTTACTGTTAGGCGAACGAATATGATTTGAATAATGAAGGAATATGGCAATATTTAGAATATGGTGAAAATATTATTATATAGACAATAAACTGGCAGTTTAAAAGTCTATTAAAAGAATTACGTATCAAACTCGTCTGCTTTTTTTTAAACAGATTAGTCATGGTAAAATATTTTAAACCTCTGAAACAATCATTTGTTATGTAAGTGCGGTTACTTTTAATAACTAATATTCCGTTCTACAATAAAATTAAAAAGTAATGTTATAGAAAATGTATATTTTTAATGTAAATTGTCAAATGTTATACTCTTTTAGCATTCCTAAAATATTATTCATTAAAAAATTTTCTTACAACGTGAAAGAAAATTGGTCCCATTTTTTTTTTTTAATCGCTTGCATCGGATGCAGTATTTCTTCTATAAATGCATTAAATGAATTTCCTTAGTTTTTTTTTGAGCAAATTTATGGCTTCATTCGAACCTTCAGTTCGAGAACTGTTCTCGAATTTGAAATTTTACGCGATATTTCTAAAACTGTTCTGAAGTTTGAGGTCCGAACATAGTTTTTCCTCCTAGAAGCATCATTTACAAACAGTACAAACTTAATGAATGCAGCAAGAGTTAAACGAGAATGTTCTTTGAACTGTATATTTGTATAATGCAGACACTGTTTTGTCAAGGTTTGCTATATTAATCATCATTTCTTCATTAGAGGAACTATTGCTGAATGAAGAATCCATCATATTAATGAACTAAAATATGTCATTAGTATAAAACAAAAAAAAAAATATTTTTACATTCATTCGCTAGGAAAGCAGATAGGAAAAGAAATAAAAAGAAAATATGGATATGGAAACACTTTTCAGCTTATTAAACTAAGATGAATAGCTCAAAAGTGCAATTATTATATTTGTATGTCTCACCCCATAACATGCTCCTCATATTAATTTGGAACCAAGTATTTTTATGACAAATAATAAATAACAATTTATGTACTTCCTATCAATTCTAATTTTTATTAAGCACATAATACCATAAATGACAATTACGTTTAATCTTATCTTAATCGTGAAGATAAACAGAGTAAATTCAAATATTTTTTCCCGGTAGATAATGTCACAGCAATTAGTTATATGGTAGTTATACTTATCAGGCACGCTGCAGCGCCACATCTTTCTGTTAATCACTATTACGACCCTGGAAAAAAGTCGGTTACTGTAATTGACCAGAGCGAGATTCAAACTCGCGGCCCCTCGTACTAGTACACACCCCTTAAAGTATTCGACTAATATATACATTCCATTAAAAACTACATTTTCTAAAAAAAGCATTAGAGATAGGTATAAGAACATCTATAGCTTTTCGATAGAGGATTCAATTCCACATCACATGGTGTAAAAATATACAGGGCGTTGCATTTGAAAAAAAATGCTTTTAGTACTAAGAAGTTACTCCAAATCAACCTTAGATTATGGGACACCCTGTATAATTTTGTTTATTTTTTTTTATTCCCTGGTTAAATAGTAGAGGACTCATACTCTCCGCAGTCAACATAAAAACTTTCTATCTTTTACTATATACCCGTTATACGCATTTACAGCATCATATTTTTTTGGGCTTTTTTTCACAGAAACCAAAATAATTCGGAAACGGTAACCGATAGCAGTAAGTAGCTGTTTTATAAAATTGGCTTTAAAATTCCTAGTAGAAATTTCCTATGAACATACATTTCTTGAATATCACAGCAGAATTCCTAACGTCTGCTATAATCTCTTGATTGTAATGCATGAATAAATTGTGGGATATATGTACGGAACTTATTCATTTTTAAAATTTTGGCAACTGTATCTTTGCTAACAGGATTAGGTAGCACGCGCTTTTTCGTGATGAATATTTAGGATGTTCAAGTACAGAAAACATTCGGTGTAACTTATAATGTCATCATTTGCAACCCGTTTTAAATGCTTATGGGTATATGTGTTATGAACATTTCCAGAAGTTTGGAATTTATAACAAAAGTCCTCACTGTTGATTGGTGAATATGTTTCCGTGGATGTCGGTGATTAAAGATGTCTGTAGTTTCTTGAAAGATTTTATACTTGTTACCCAGGAATTATTCTTTTGAGTATTGCTACATTATTATTTAATTACATGCATTGCTCAAATATTACAGATGGGCGATTAAACATTTGAAGTATGATGACTGTTTAATTAATATAAGATAGAACCTGTTTTACAAATAGGATTTGCAAAATTTAATTTAAATTTTAAGTGGTAAAAAAGAATCCAATTGGACTTTTCAATTTGTGTACACCCTGTATATTAATGTCAAATGTAAATAGCCTTATATTATCATTTTCGAAAGTAGAGATTTTTATAGAGATTAACATTTTTTCGTAAAACTTAATAATAAGAAAGTTTTTCATAAGGCGCCAACTTAAGTAAACACACTGTATATGAATGTTCTGATATATGTATACACCTACATATTGTTATTGGGAGTGAAAAACAGAATTATCAAAATTAGCCATAGAGATTACTTAATTAATAATATAAAGTGGCTTAAACACATTCTGATAAGAAACGAATACCCCAAACATTTTGTTAACAGGCTACTTTTTTTCAACCAGTCAGAACCAGTCAGAAAAACCAAAATTCTAGTCCAACAGCAGCATGACAATGTATATGTAGTTCAGTGCAATGAGTGCTCACGTTACTATGTCAGACAAACCACCCAAAGATGGCGAGAACGTGTGACTCAACACAAAAGCGATACGAGAATAAACTCCAAGAAATGTGCGCCAGCAATTGCAATGTCCACGTGTAACTTATACAGGCAAATTAATCTACGTTCATACCAATACTAATCAGTAGAGACTCTGTTGTAGGGTTGAGAGGCCGTAGGATCTACTAACTTCCCCATTACAGATCTTTTCTAACAATCTTCAATAGGAGAATAACGTTTCAGTAATGGCTTGCTAATACATATTTTGAAACTACTTAAACTCTCTTTCTTTGCTAACCGCTTATCCATACCAAAAGATTGTCGGTTGGTGTAACTATAATAGTAGCACCGTTAAGATGTATTTTATTTCTCTTTTTTTTTGTAATTGGACATTTCCATTAATTTCTAGTAAATTATATTTCAACAAATTCGTGTTGATAATTTAAAATGTTTTTGGAAAAACATAAAATGTGTGTATATTCGCCATATAGGAGTTGTATCGTGTATTTTATATCAATATTTCACCACAGTTTGAAATATCAAACATTACAATGTTTATTCATACAACCATTTTTTAACTAGGTATGATTATACTGTAACTCTAATCTCACATGCACTGATTTCAAGCATGCTCTCACTTCATATAATATATGAAATCTTAGGGAAGAAAAGAAGATCAGTAAGTAATCTCTGCGGCTTGATTATCCAAAAACAAACAAGGTTGCCCGTTGCAAGCAAATGGCTATCAAGTATATACCTAGCCGGGGATGGCCAAGATCTAATCAACCAAGCAAATATAGGTGTGCTTAATTACTGTCTGTAAGTAATGTAAATATTCCTTTATCGTCGAGCGC
Source organism: Protaetia brevitarsis (assembly GCA_004143645.1). NCBI lineage: Eukaryota > Metazoa > Arthropoda > Insecta > Coleoptera > Scarabaeidae > Protaetia > Protaetia brevitarsis. The sequence goes on from RXPK01001560.1 coordinate 48,740, forward strand.
AGGCAAGGCCCTGTCCGACATTTAACCCCTGATGAATATGTAAGAGCTGCTGAAGCGCGTGTGGCGTAGAGGGCAAGTCTTTTTTTTATATATAGAACTTACTACTAACATGACCGTAATCAAATTAAGCGTCTTTTGTTCCTTTTACGTCGGTTACGGTCTCCTAAAGTAAATATACTATCGGATAATTAATGACGTGAACTGGACAAATTTGCTGAGCTTAGAATAAGCAACTACCCGATTTCGCAGTGAGCGGACGTGATTAAGTATTGCTGGTGGGCATTTATTAGTATTTATTTAGGTTAAGAAAGCTGTTTGTAATAGTCGGATCGCCAAGAATTCGGGTCGGCCACGTATTTGACAAAGGAAACTAAATTCGAATTTCCGCAGGTATTTGTGATGTTTGGCAGTGGTACAAAAAGTTTACTGTAGAGATCTTTGTATACACTATTGTCGGTAAAGCACTGAAGTATGAAAAATTGGTTTTATATGTGAGTGTCATACATATATTTTAAATAGGCGACTCTAAAACTTCGCTTATTCACTTTTCTAAAATGGTAATAGTTTATCTTTATTTTAAAATAAAAAATGGATTCAAGAGTTGTTCTATATTTTAATAAAATGGCATGCACACACGTAACTTCAAATTTTATGACTGGTGAATTATACTTTTTATTTATAAATCGTGGTACGTTTTAAGAAGCTTTGCATAAAAAAATAATTAATGAAGAACAAACTTTATTGAGATGCATATAGAAATTATCAGTATCAGTCAACGTTTGAACTGGTGCAGAAAACGGCAACATTGGAAGGCATAAAGGCATAATGTAATCTTCAGCGATGAACAGCGATTCTGTCAAGGTACCAGTAGGTACTATGGTACTAGGTACTATGTATACAGGGTTGTTGAGGTAATGGTTTGGAGGGCTATTGCCTATGGTAGCCGATCACCACATCTCTTTATTCGAGGCAGTATGACAACTGCGCGTTAGGTTGATGTTACTCTATAAATCACATTACTACCTTATCTAGGTGGTCGTTTACACGTCCTTTTCAGAAAAAACAACGCATATCTCTATATTGCTCGACGAACTATAGACTTTTTTCCAAAAAGCGAGCGTTAATGTTTTGCCGTGGACCATTCACCGGATTAAAACCCTCATTGAATAATATGTATAGTAGGTATATAATGGGGAGAAGACTTTGCACCATCTTCTGCAGACTCTGGCACCGTTAATCCATGAAGTTTAATTGCTTAGAACGAGATGCCACAAAGATCATCTGATTTTTTCGATACCGTTTCATTTTTGATGTAAAGCTATCACATTGCCAAAAAATCAAGTTGGATAAATTATTCCTTCTACATGTAACACTTCTGATGTCATTGAGCATATTTTCTGTGAAAACTAAAAACTAAAGTTTGGTAGAAATAAGTAGAAATTAGGAAGCTTGGATCAAAACTATGAAATAAAATGAGATGGGATACATGAGTATTGAGGAAAAGTTCTTCGGTAATTTTACAAATTTTCAATAAAATACCAACTTCATCCTTAAAGTGTTAAACACCACGTATTGAATCAACTCGTATCCTCCATTATACAAAATAAAAAGTATGAAGATTTAAAGAAAGGATGTTGTTGAATCCCATGTAAACTATGTAGTTTTAAGTCAACTTCTTTGCAAAACAAAATTATACAAGTTGAGCTTATAATTTAGGATCTCATTATACAATTTACTATCTATATCTTACAAATACATGATGTTATTTTTTGCAACGGGAACTGACAAATATTGTACACCAATATTAAAATGCAATTATGCTTTCAATTATTTGAAACCTGAGAAGGAGGCGTATTATATTATAAGTTGATGCTTTGATAAATATTGTTGCAGTGGTATAAATGGTCACAAATTGATTCCGTATGATTTTATTATACGTAAACTCGTTACTCGATTTTAATCAACATAAATGATGAGACATATGAAAAAATAAAGGGAACAGACAAGATGTTTTTTTTAAATACGGCCAGAGAGTTATAACAAAATATCATGATCAGTATTCTCAGACTATGAACAAGTGATTAAATAATCTCTAATTTTAAGAAAGAGTAAATAATTCCACATTTATCACTGCTTTTTTTGTTGTGGGAGCTGTCTGACATGGTGCAGCCTCTTGGATTTTTGTATTTGGTCTCCCATTTCTTGTACCCATGAAATCAACCAGCCATTCTAGGATCTTAGTGCCCTGCACTAATCTAATAGGTCCACGGCTAGGTTCATTTATGACTTACCAAACATTGCCTGTTGTCTTGCATTTCCATAGAATGTGGTAAGCTTTCTCTATTCTCTCATTACACAGTCTGCAGTCGGTACCTCCAGTGTCGTTCCCAATCTTCTGTAGGTGTCCTTTCAGCGTACAGTGTCCTGTTAGAAGATTTGTCAGAATGCGAAGATGACTCCTATTGAGCTGCAGTAGTTCTTCAGCCTTCTTTTTTGATGGTTCCTTAATTAAGGTCTTACCATGAAAGCAAACTCATGGGCGCATTATTCCAGTGTTCTTTTGGTTTCTCACCAAACACTCCTAGACCAGGCTCCGGGCCTATTTATGAAACAGATGATCCCTTTCTTGCTAATTTATTGGCCTTTTCGTTTCCTTCGATTGCTGAATGCCTGGGCACCCACAGCAAAGTGAGTATTTAGTGCATTCAGCGTTCGAATTCATTCCTAAATCAGTCTTGACTGCATCTTGGAGTTTACTAGTGCCTTCAGTATCGCCTGGGTGTCTGTAGCAACATAGATCCGCTTATTTTCATAAATCCTCTAATTGATTTCGGTTGCACAATGCAATATTGCGTATGTCTCTGCTTGACAAACCGTGGTATATTTTCATAGTGGAAAGAGGATCATTATATTTCTTACCCCTGTGCAGATTTCAGCTTCATTCCGTTTTGGGTCTTTGATCCGTCTGTAGATCAGATCGATTCTCCGAATCTGTCCCGGTAGTTGGATTGATTCCAGCTTATTCTCTTTGTGATTTCTTCACGTCGAAATAACTTCTGTTAAAAAGATGTGTCCAAATCATATGATCTGATCTCATCCCAAAGAGCTTGCCTTCCACATGATAGACAATATTATTGTGTGCTAATGCTGCATATCTTCCACTTGGTGGTTCTTGCAATCTGAGATGCCCCAATTTTGCGTCGCCTATTGTCATCAAATAAAGAAAAGCGAGATCTAGGAGGCATTCCATTGTTTCTGTAGGAGTAGTCCTCAGAGCCTGTTGTTCCTAAACCCGTAAGCCTCGGGATCTCACGATATTGATTTAGAGCAGTTTGCTGCCGCATCTTTGTCCACCACACTAGCAATGCATAAATAATAATGCGTCTAACCAACGTGATGTATGTCCAGTAATCTATCATTGCTTATTTACACAATTCAATTTATAAGCTACTTTAGACACCTAATTGAGGAATTAAGTGTGCTAGATGTTGTGAGCAAACAAGTAACAAAAGCTTCGTTATTTGTTCTATAATCCAATTGCCCATTATAGTGTGTCATTTCTACCAAGCCACATATGTTTGGATTATACGAAAAATGTGAAAGGCAATATTTCCTATTTTACGATGACTTTCCTTTTTTCGGCAAAAAAATGAAGCGTAACAAACGAAAAGAGGAAATTCCGTTGTTTCGTCGGAACGGGACGGCGCCAGAAAACCCCGCAAATAAATCAACACTAGCGGTTTTTTGACGAATCGCCAGCTGAAATGTACCGCAATAACCGTTACCATATGTAATACGTCCGACCGCGGTCCTAATGTGACTCCTGAGAGAAATACTGCGTCGAAGGGAACGTACTGGAGGTCAAGAGTAGGCGGCGAAACGCCTTCGAATGAAAATAATTTCGCCCCGCGTTCAGGTATAAGTCCGTTTCGCATATTTTTGTATTAAAATGAAACGGAAATTTCATGAAAATTTATCGGCGGTGAGCGTTAGCGGGGAGACTAAATTCAAATAAGGCCCATGCCACCGGGAAGGAATGGAAATCGTTGAATTGTCGACTTTATGGTGGAGACGATCGAGAAAAATAAACGAAGAAACGAACACGCAAAACAGGTAAAAGGGATCTCCATTAGTGAAGCTTTACCCAGGTTTAAAGTGATATACAGTGGTCGCTTTTTATCTTTCCGTTAGGCAAAGTACACAAATTTTAACAAGATATCTGTTTTCTTATATATGTATATGTTTTAATAAATAGACTGATTTAAGAAACTATAATTTAGGAATCCAGCTAAAAATAAATAAAGAGCTTCGCTTTTGGATATCTTCTGTAGATTTTATTTGCGAGTTTATCAGAGACAACAATTTGCAAAGGCAATTATTTATTAATTTTAAATAAATAAATAAATTATAATTTGATTTTAAAGAAAAGGAATTACTCATTTCAGAAGAATTGGAGGCATTAAAAAACAAATTCTCACCGATGAAACCTCAACAGTTTCCATTCAATAAGTACCAATTCAAACTCATAAAATTGATGAAATTAATAATAATAGAATATATATCTAATGACAAAACACAACACTTGATGATTCCGTCAATAAATTCAATAAACACAATTAAAACTACTTGAACGAAGTTATAACTGCTACAAGCATTGAAAAATGACACGTATCTATAAAGCAGAGGTTAAGAACACCCCAAAATGCTATGAGACTGATAGTACCAACTAATAAATGGTCAAAAATAATCAAAAAATAAATAAAATACATCTGTGTTCAAAACAAAAGATTGGGGGAGTTAAGTAACGTCATTATTTGTGATAATATTTAGTTTATAATCATTGTTATTTTTATTTTTGCCTGAATAAAGCAGGAATATATATCTAAATATTATTGAGATTCAAAGATTGTAAGTTTTTTACTGTATGAAAATAACAAATCAATGTATTTCTGCTTTTAACTGTAATAATTAGGAGGAATTTTTCACAAGAAAATTTTTTCTCCTCACGCATGATTCGAACCTATCCCCTCGTTTGCTGGACAAGCGCTTTACCAATTAAGCTAGGAGAGACTGCGAATTCGAGCGTTTAACCGAACATACGTCGATATTAGATCCTGAAAAGGTCGGCAGAACGGCGAAAAATTCTTCCTAATTATTACAATTAAAAGCAGAAATACATTAATGTTATTATTGAGATTGTTGATATTAGTCTTATAATTGATCGAATTTGTATATTTATTGATGCAATACATTGCCAAGAATAGACGTTTAGACCAATTCTGTTCTTGGTGCAATATTTTAAATTGTTCGAAATTAATTTATGATGATTATTTTTACTATGTTCAGTTAAAGCTGTTTCACTGTTTTTATCAATGCAGTCGAAGTTATACTGCTGAAATCTGCTTTTATCTGATATATAGGACGTGGCATCACAATGATTACAAGGCACGCAATAAATGATGTTAGATTTTAGGACATTAGGAGTAAGAGACTTTTGTATTGTTACATAAAAAATTGATATTTTTGATATTATAGAAAGCACAACATTATGCTCTTTAAATAGATGTGAGGTTTCTAATAACGAAAATTTACCTACTTTACTATAATTATTTTAAATGTTATTTTTTTATTTCGCATATGAACGTGAGCACTTTGTATGCCGAGAAACACTGTCATAAAGTTTCACTTTCTAACGCTGTTCCTCCACTTTGTGACACGGTTTGTGGCGACATTTATGTGAAGTTGTTAGTGCAACTCGGACTTGATACGTTTCACATTTCATATTTTTATATGGACTTTTGCATGGAATTGCGCCTGACACAAACACGAGAACATTGAAGTCCACTGCATTGATGAGAAATCTCATTTTAAATATAAATAAAAGTATTTGCGAAGTACCTATACACTGAATCACGAGTCGCGTAGCACTGGGTACACTACTAGATATCTCCTGGTTATGTTTCCAAAATCGACATTTCCAGATATAGGCACTTTTTGGTTAAACTCTACTTACTTGCCTTTTAATAGAATTTATTTATTTGCCTGGCTGGTAGTCGAGTGGCTTGCACGCTTGGCTATCAGTGCGGAGTCCGGGGTTCAAATGTCGCTCTGGTCAATTACGATAATCGGTTTCTTCCGGGGTAATGTTGATTAGGAGGGAGATTTGGCTCTACGGGGGCCTGACAAGCTAAACATATAGCTTAGGCGTTACCACCCCTTTAAAAAAAAAAAATAGTGTATTCCACTCCCAAGTTATGGGCTGTCCTATGGGAGGTACGATGAGTTCTAGCAACGGTCCTAGCTAAGCAGAGGTAGTAACAGTGTATTTTATTTTGCTCGGGATTCCGTTGACTTTCACTTTTATTTATCAATACGTTGATGACATAGTCTTTGGGTTACCCTTTGACATCATTGATTATACTCTCAATATCTTCGAAAATGTTTGTAATTACCCCACTCTTTCCGAAATATGACACATAAAGTTAATGTTGTTTAGTTGTTTTTGCAAAGAAATCCATGAAGAGATGTTGAATTTAATTTTAAAAAAGTTGTTAGGATAGTTATACATTTTTCACCTATCGATTCTTAATTAAAAATATACATTTTGGCTTCCTCTGCTATCCCCTAAGCGGCCTAAGCTTTTTAAAAGTTGTGTTTCCGTACCCTGTAGAATAACGATTATATAAAACCTAATTGTAGGTATTCTATTTTCGTGACATCAATATGTTGACATTTGGGACGGCGATCATAAGAAAGTTTAAGAAATGTAGACGTAAACGATTGAATTAAAAAAAAAAAGAATAACCGTATTTCTGAAATCCTTCTAGTGAGCTGCGCGTATGTTGTACATGGATACGTAACTCTGATTGCTATGCTCTATTTTCCGTAAAGGAAAGGAACTGAACGAGTAATATCTAAAAGTGGGAAAGTAACGATTTTTTAATCAAAAGTCGGAAACGAACTCCGGGAATTTTCCATTTCCATTAATTTCCGCAAGTCGTCCGCTCGGTTTGTAAAATACACTTCATCGCGGAGAGCTGATCTCGAACTCGCGGCACTTTTACCAAGGATACTCGATCCGGTGGTGTTTTGCGTCGTTAAATCTGTCCTCTCCTTCCACATCGCCCTAAGCTCGAAATATGATAACCATTGAAATAATTGATCCCAGTCATGGGCGGAAACGCTGTAACAATTAAAGTCGTTATCTGCCGCTGAGATAATAGAGCCTCCGGTCTGGAAAAGCGGGAATATTGTTACCGAAATATTCTGTCCGAAATCTCCTAAATCATGAATATTAAAAAGCATTATTATTCGCGCTGCTAACAGCAAGGTGGCAACAATGCGCAGGGACTCTGTATCCATCTAATAATATCGATATTCGTTATATATTTCCTTAAAACTGTGCATAAAATATAACATACTTGTCAAACATTGAATTATTAACAGTATGATTAAAACATATCCTACACTCTATTTTTTGTTGTTTATAAGCTACGAGTAGGTCAAAGGAAAAAAGATAGATACATTAGACCTAATGGTGAAGAGGACAGCTAAAATATTTAGCGACCATTATTCATTATTATGGCAAGTATAAAACGTAACACCTTAGAAACTATTCGAAGCAGAAAAAAAAAATTAAATTATGCTTCAATAACAACATACAAGCTTGAAAATAGAAATATACTGTGATGCTATGAGGTAGCATACAGCCTGGAAATAAAATGTTTTTAAGTGTAATGCTTTAATTAAAATATTAAAATCCAATTTAATCATCCCAGTGGCATCTATATTCATTAAACTTAAAAGTACCCTCTCTAATGCCATATGGCGTGCGGTGGGAGCATTTCTATGCACACACTAGTTTAGAGGACGTTACGGCATTAAAAAAAATACGAATAGGAAGACAACCCCCTTTCCCCTTCTCATCTTCTTTTTTTATTCTTTACTATAACTGAGGACGCTATGGGAAGCTGTTGTTCTGTCTTCTACTCGGGATCATTGCAATATTTTTCAGGCAGAATTGTTGCAATAAATCAGGCAGTAGTTTATAGTAGGCGGAATGGGAATTTATGCGGGACGTGAGAATTATAACGATAGCTTATCTGTTTTAGAGGCGTTAGGGAATTTAAAAAATCGACCGATTTGTTGTTAGATACTTGGGATATGTTGCGCGAGGGGTATAAAATTTTTGGACTAGGGCTCATGTAGGTACAATCGGTAATAAGAGGGCGGATCAATTAGCGAAAGAGGCGGTATCTAGGGGAGAATAGCTTGATTATTAGATTTGGGCTAATTTCGGCTAGTGTAGTTAAAAAGCGTTTAGGGATAACTTGATAATGATTGGCAGAGTAGGTGGGATATACTTTAAATGGGAGGTGGATTAGGAAATTTATCGGTAGCGTTACACGTTTTAGGGAAATGAGGGTTAATTTATCGTATCAGGCGGTAGAATTAATAACAAGTCACGGTAATTTTAAATCATTTCTATGTAGAATTGGGAGGGGTTAATGATTCGCTTTGTGAGTGTAGTGGGTAGATACAGCGGGGATGTCTATTTGAATGTCCACTCACTGATGAGTGGCGGTCGCGTACGGAGGTTAGGCATTAGCTAGGGGGTTAAATTGGCCGCGACGCGAAACAGATATAGAGATAATGAGTCGATCGAATGGTGGGATTTTTTAGTAATGTTGCTAAGAACTAGATAGGCTACGGCATGATATTTAGATAGTTAGTAGGGTAGCACGCTTATAAATGAATATTTATGCTCTTTAGTGGTCGGAATTGGTGTTAAACTATAAATATTTAAAATATAAATATTTATTTAATTACTCTTGGTTAGAATAATTAGGATTAAGTTACTATTAAGTATTAGAATAGGTACTGCTGTTGTTTTGTTTTTTTTTTAGGTCATCATCTTTCCTGTTCAACTTCTGAATGCGTGAAAAGGGAGCAGCTACGCGAGAACGGCAAGGCTATCGGAATTGAGGAGACGTGGAGGCTGCTTCTTCGGCACTCAGAAGGATAATAATAATTTGTGGCTATCAGTAATAAGGTCTGGGACTTTTTCCCAGATCCTCCAGAGTAAGGTTTTTGCATGGTTTTCCCTTACTCCGTGGCCATTGATTTTATATAAGTATATTATATATAATCAGTGTCCTGGCGAATGCTGGGAGATAACGAAAGTCGTTCCATGGGCGCATTTAATAATAACTGATAGCTTACTGATTTACAGTAGACTCGCGATTATGTGAACTAATCAATTTTACATTTTTTTATCATTTTTCAAAAGTAATATTCGTATGGTCCGAGGCTACTGTATTATATTTTTGTTATTAAAATCATAGGGAAGTTATTTAGTTTAGAGTAGAATCATTTCAATTGTTTGTGAACCCATATAGTACTTAGAATAGGTAGCCTCGTATAGTACCTTTTCAGGTGGAGCACGGGGTTAGGATGATTTGTAATAATTTAGTTTTCATAAATAAAGTGTCTTCTACTCGGATACTCAATGTTAATGTAGTTAATTTAAGTGAAATTGCGTACATGAGACTCTTATGACTACATACAGCATTGATATTTAATATATGATAATGCCCATGCGCCCAAATGAACTATGAAATGTTTAAACTAAATTCAAATAAATAATTATTGCCAAATTCTGGAATCACCTTACATTCACTATAAAGCGGTGTGGTCATCATAAAAAAACACTTTTCAAAAATTACAATGCATATTACTTCATTTAATTGACAATTTAAAAAAAATCTACTGTACAGTGGTTATGCAACCTTACATACACGTTAATTTTGGACCAAACCGAATCCCATCAATTTGTCCTATCTTCTCATGTTAACACATTAATGACTTTCGATTACAAATTCATCTCTTTTAAAGCCTTATTAAACTAAATTTAAGTAAAATAAATATATCGTAAAAAAGTAAGATGTTAATTCTTTCGAACTGAAATCAATCCAACAACTTGATCTGTTATAAATATTTAATATTCACATTCTAATATTTGATTTCGATGTGCAGGTGTCTTTCTACTGATCAGCTTTACTTCCTGAAGGGAGAATTATTTTATATATATTTTATATTATTTTATATAAAGAAAAAGATTAAATTGTTTTGAACCATGACAATACGTAATAGAAGTTAACAAAGGACAAACAAAAGCATATACGATAAAGCTGGGGATATGGAACATACTAACGCACAACAGGGATGAAATATTTCTAAAGTTAAAATTATGTAATTTGTAATATACATGAAACATGATCAAAATGTAAGTAGTCAATGGTATTAAAGAGGAGGTTGCGAACATATTTGCTAAACAGTGCCGTAAAACAGTATGCGATATACAGCAACTTAAAACAAACAAAACAAATTTAAAGCTGTAGCAGCAGAGATAGGCCGTGGACAGAATCGGGAAACAAAATGGAAAGGAATCGCTAAGATATTCTGAATTTAAGCTCATTTAGAACATAAGAACTAGTAATGTTATGAAACTGTGGAACAATACTTTCAAGAATTACTAGCGCAGCAAATACAAACTAATAAAGAAAACAAAACGAAGAATTGAAAAAAATAAGATAGTAGAGATGAAGATGCATGCGGTAAAATTACTGAAAAAGATCTCTCCTTTCATTATCATTACCACTGCGAGTGGAAATGAAAGAAGGAGCTGTTATGGAAGTAATGGTAGAGATATTAAATAAACCACAGTGCCAGGAAAAATACCAAAGTACTGGGGGTAGCACTGATAATGTCTAGAGATAAAGAATAGAAAAATAACTGTAATTACAGAGGCCTAACCTTCCTGAATACAATTGTCAAGCTATATGAACAACTTAACCATGACAGACTAAAGCATTGAATAGAAATTCAATTATTAAAGTCAAAATGTGTTTTGGGCCTCGAAGAAATATTCTGGATCCTATTTCTACTTTTAGGAAATGACAGAAAAAAAAATTAAAAGAATAAGGTTATTTTTTGTTTTTTTTTTGTGTAGAAAAAGAGTTTAATATAATTTCAAGGACACAAGCATATAAGGAATAGTGCATACGAAAGTAACAAAAATATAGAAGATTTATTCGAAATTAACATTAATTATGTTACTAAAATCAATACAATATTAGAAGAACTCAAAACTAACTTAGGGCTAAGACAAGAACGAGAACTTAGCAATTATCTATACGCTTGAGAGCGTAATAATAAATGCCAGAATTAAAAACAATGAAATTAAATCATGCAATGTCAAAATTTACTAGTCTAGAATCTATAAACAAATAAGGGTAATTTGTAATCTTAATTGTTGAATTCCTTCTCCCACCGAATGATTGCTTTCCTTGTTGTTTTCGTGTAAAATTTAAAATGATTTCTGACAATTTTAAATTTAATTCTAAATGTCAAATTTTAAACAAAATTTAATTCATTTTGTATTACATATTTTATATAACGTTCCAACTGTATTTATATATTTTTATACTTTATTATTGTCTTATTTTTTTGGCTCAGCTAGGTTGAAACATATAAGCCTAAGTTAAATGAAATCTATTTGAGATTGAGTACTTTTCTTTTTGTCTTTTACAAATTACCATTTGCTCAATTCGGGCAAATTATGAAATAAAAGTAAGTTTTTTGATCTAATATTTATCAGTGGATCCTGGTTTGTTACAAACAAACAAAAAATAAAATACAATAACCTAAAATGAAATACTAAACAGGGTCTTGGCCAAATGCGTGTGGTTGGCTCATTTCTCATGATGTCGTGGACATCGATGCCATTGATTATGCGTAGGGAGTGTGGAACTGAGCGAAGTGGAGAACTGGAAAGCGCGTTAAAGTATAATCAAAGGCATTGATGTCTAATGGGCTATGCGATGTTCGCAAATCCCACACATTGGAGCAAACCGTGCTCAGACATTTCCATTCCAGCTCCATATGGTAGTGTAAAAAACGGCCTAAGAGAAGCGCATAGTCAATGTCACAGCTTATTCAACTACAACTCAGTTGGTATACGTAACAAAAAGGTAACAAGTGTTGATGGGTGGTATCCAGTAAAAGTTCGATTCAAACTAGAACTCTTATGATCGAAAATATTTCATAGTAATAGAACACTTTTGTTTAGCAACTCAATAGACAATTAATTAACTAAAATTATGATATTCTGCAATTATAGTTGATTAGTTCTTAATTCTTATCAAATTTTGCTGATTTGCGTTAATGTTGAAAAGTGCAATCTGGCGACAGTAAACACTATATTCTTCAAAATCCTAGGCATGTTTCTAAACTTCAGCGAACCCTCACGCTTGTGAAAGCCACATATATTTTTCTTACCACAATTTTTAGTATCTTTCAAAAATAGCAGTTAATAATAATCAAAAAATTTCCGCTAATACTAACAAGTACTTCAGCCTAACAACACGGCGGTAATAGTCATATTTGCCGACATCTTTGACATTCTTCAAGATTTACGTTTTGGTGTTACTGAAACCAATAAGCAAACTTGTAAAAGTCACATATATATTTTTCTCGGACAATCCTGTGGCACAAAACTTAATATTACGAAGTGCGTTAGTTTAACAAGGCGGTAATGACAATATTGGCGGACATCTTCTTCAAGGTTTACTTATTGCCGTTACTGAAACCAATAAACAAACCATTGAGTTTATATAAACCATACTTATTTTGCTCTCATAAATTCCAATGTATTTATAGTTAGTACATTCCAATTTAGAAACAATAGTATTCGAATACTATAAATATTTCGTCTATAAACTTTCTGGTTTGAATCGAAACCTTTACTCGATTGCTACCTAATTTTGAAACATGAAACTGGTTTCGATTCAGTGTGACGCTCTCAAGCATAAAAGTATTTGTTCAAATCGAGACTTTTGCTCAATTCTGCCCATCACTAGTAACGACACACAAGTAAAGTTCTGTGAAACGTGAATATAAGCAAGAAGAAAGAGAGAATTGCCAAAATAGACCTGATGACATGAAGTCATAGGTAGTATTGTACGAACTAAGGAAACATGCGAAGGATCCCATTTTAGCAATGGAACTAAGTTTAATATGGAAACAGTTTATACATGAACAATGAATTTAAGCTCCTAATTCCTTAATGATTTAAAATAACATTTAGAATGCTTACTGCAACCCTGCGCGAGATTATTTGCCATGGTAGGGACAATTTTAAGTTTTTTGCTGTCTACGTGATGCAGGTCTGGCACATCGATTCCCAGCGTATCTCTTCACTCTTGTAGCGCGTATTTTTAAAGCGGGGTAAAATCGGGAATGACTACTTGATAGTTACACGGGTCACAGATGACATAGGTAATCTGCGTTATACGGAGACGATGGATCGTTTAAAACTTTAATGTGACAGGTCGTTCCGAAATACGTGTTGACGGCTTCACTTCAGCGCCTGATACCCCGCAGCTCTCTGCATGCAAAAAGGATTAAGCGTCGTCTAATATATTATGAATGACAACCATTCAAGTCTGTTCATGTGTTTGTGTTGTTAAATGGTATCTCCCTTCAAAGAGATCTACAGTGATACGTACTAGTATTAACCACTCACTATCTTTAATTTTTTGTTAACAACAGTATTTGAGTTGATAAGTTCGTAGGTCATACACTACGATGTATGACAGAAGAATTCCAAGTACACGCTGGCAGAATTACACTTTATCATTGAAAACAAAATATGTTCGAGTGAACTATTACTGACAAGTAAACCGCTGGATACTACCATGAAAAGATTATATTAGACCAGAGAGGAAGCGGGACAAATATGTAGGTGTAAATTGACTAAATTATTAAAATCTTCGCAAATATATTGAGTTTAATATCCGGACACTCTCATTCGTTATTATCTCCACTACTTAAATATTTATACGCCAATGCGTGACATCTAGTTATCGCCGAGGGGCACTGAAGAGCTTTATATCGCGATAATTGTTCATATAATCTCTCGAGTCAGCCCTTAGTTGTTGGTATGTTATGACCATCAAATCAAATGTCCCATGGTCTATTTTATTTGCGACCGAAATTTAAATATTTCTGGGTATTTCAAAAGTTTTAGTATAAACCAGTTTACATCCAATACCCCAGACACTTTACCTTGCCCATTGCTGGTTCCCAGTAGCCTTGGTTCAGAGCCCGCATTCATAGCATCTTTGGAAAGTCCGTGGTTCTAACAGTAGATAAATCCGTGCCCTTTCAAAGATTCGTTAGGAATGCCTTTGCTTTGGTGTAAGTTCTTGCGCTTTGGCTGTGAAAGATTGTTTATCCCTTCCAGCAAAGATTTTCTGCGTCAGTTGTATAAAATTGATACTCCCATTGCTTCGCTGAAACTTTCATTTTCTTTCTTTAAGGTTTGTAGTGGTGTTTTAGAGCCTTCGTCTGGTCTTTTCTACACTTAATACTCTTCTTATTACCGTTAGTGATTTCGCTTACGTCTTCTACCTTCCCTTCCTTTGCGGAAGGTAGAAGCCAGGCTTTCTACCTTCCGTTTGATTAGGATATAAGCAACGGACAACTTGCTTTCTGTGAGATGCAATTTTTTGAGATGTGCTTCGTTTATTTATTACATTATATGTATAATAATTACTATTCAAAATAAAATATTTATATCTAGAACATACTATAAGTGTTACTGATATCACTTTGGCATCATCTAGACCTATGGTTCTTAGGATTGTGGCTACTCAGTGCTGTTAAAATCGGGATAATGGATGGATTAATCCTCGTTTCTGCCTTTTGCAATTTGTTGTTCATTTTAGCTACTTTTGTTAGTTTTATCAATTCTTTTCTGTCCTGGTATTTCTTTCTCCAATCCAAATTAAGGATTTAGGGTAGAAAAATGAGCAAATTTAACAATTTTCAGCACATTTCTGCGAACATCTCGGAAACGGTTAGAGATATGGAATTCCGATTTCCGGCATGCGATTCCCCGTCAAAATGCGCTTTTGATAGGCTATATTAGAAAGGTCTAGCGTTGACTTGATTTTTCAAAATGTTGACCTCATATATCTCGAAAACAGTTAGAGATACCGGATCGCGTTTTTCATTATTCGGTTCCTCGTCGAAAGACGCTTCTAAACGCATCTCGTGGACGCCGTAGCGTTGATTTTAATTTTTCAACTTTAAACGCCTATATCTCCGGTATGGTAAGAGCTAGGAGGACGGACATGGTATCATTCGATTCCTCTCGAAAAGGCGCTTATTTGAATGTATAAAATGCTGGGATTATCTCAAAGCTTAGATGACTTTTTACGGATTTTTGCTGAAATTGTCGATCAAAATTTGTTTTTTTTTTTTGCCGATATCTCCAAAACGGTTACCGATAGCGGGATGGCGCTACCGGAAATGAAATCCCCGTCGAAAAACTTCTTTCTGCTTTTCTTTTGTTTGTATTCCTTTGCGGCTCTCTCTCTCTTCAGTTGTTATATCTGGATATAATGCTATGCTTAGTAGATGTATTTTGTAAAACTATTTTTAACTCCTCCTTTTTCCTTTTATTTACCACTGCTGTTTCCATTATGTACGTAATTAGTATCCTATTAAAGTTTTATAAACTCTCATTTTCTTTACCTTGCTGATGTTCTTCTTTTCGCCGATCCTGTGTTTATATATTTATCACTTCATTCTTAAGTTGTTGAGCGTTTGTGCTTTTATGTTTATATATAGTGTAGTTTTCTTTTATTTTCGTTGCATCCTTTTTTAAATATTGTTTTTTCTTCATTAACTTCCAACCCATACTCTTCTTAAATTGCTCGCTATTATCACTAGTTTAGCGTTCTTTATAATTTGTACCTCATTGTCAATAAATCTGACAGCCAGCTAATAACTTCTGTGCACTTAGTTTACATTTTCTCGTTTATTGCATTCGCTAACATGTTCTATACTATTTTAGCAGCGCGAGGACCTATAGTTT
Source organism: Protaetia brevitarsis (assembly GCA_004143645.1). Classification (NCBI taxonomy): domain Eukaryota; kingdom Metazoa; phylum Arthropoda; class Insecta; order Coleoptera; family Scarabaeidae; genus Protaetia; species Protaetia brevitarsis. The sequence continues at coordinate 64,683 of RXPK01001560.1, forward strand.
TTACACTGCGTATTTAATACTAATAGCGCAACTAAGCAGTCAAGACCCTTAATAATATCAAAATTGTTCAAAACTGTTGGAACAATCTTAAGAAAAGCCAAAGATAGGACACCAATTCTAGATGAAACTGTTTATTTATTAATTATATATTTAACACATTATTTATCGTGGTTGCCAAAGTTGTTACGTTGAACAAACTTCTCAACTGTTAAAAAAATGGATTGGTTCAACACAGAAGATGTAGTTGCAAACATTCACGCATTGCCCCTTCATTTTCAAGGTTTAGATCACAATTTCGATTGTGATAACTAAAAAAAATTTTGATGGTGCAAATAATTATATAAAAAAGTCTATCGCTAGTTTAGTTGGCTGTATTAATAATATATACCATCTTGTCAAAGTAATTTCAAAACGAATACAAATCAACTCAACCACACTTGTTGCAATATTTAAAACATCTGGTTAGTTACTTATTGAAAAAAAAATTTATTGACTTTTTAACAAAACTAGATTTGTTTTACTGATGTAATTTTTTTACTATGATATTCGAATTGTAAATACCACTTATACATTTTATTATCCAAGTTGTTTCATAGCTGTATTAATATTGTATCTTGCCTCATCAATGAATCATCAATTATTAAATGACGAAATAGTGAAGCGTTGACAAACTAGCAGATCGAACAGTCAATAATTTTATTCTCATTAATGTTATACCCATGATAAAAAGTTTTACATATGAGCTAGTGAAAAAAAAGTATCATATAACTCTGTGGAATCTCCAAATATCGGTCCGTGGTTCTTTATACGGCATATTTAAATAAATACTAAAGTAAATGTAATAAATTCACCGAATACGATCCATCTGGCAATAAAAAAAAATTCATTCAATTCCCAAGATCTTGTCGCACGTTCTGTTTCTATTCTTCTCTTCTTTCCTACGAGGTACAATTTTCAATAAGGTCGCGCCGAAAATGATTGATGCCGAAAATATTTGACCATATTGAATATCGATTTCGCGCCGGAATTGTATTGCGAGAACGCCATCGGGATGTCCGCCAAATGCCGTCCATTGTTAATATGTCAACCGCGAGATGTCGCCGCGCGCCAAGGAAATTGCGCTGACGGCGAAAGTATGCGACTATTGTCCTCAGAAATGGCCATAAATAACCTAACAGCTCTGAAGATTTACTGGATCATATTGAGTATTGTAGTATTAATATCCTCCATCTAGAACATCTTTACGAGGATGTTGTGGACACTAAAATAAAGCTTTTTCATATGAACGTCGACTCAAAAATTTATCACCTACGAGGTAGTAGTAAAAATATTAAAAAATGACTGTGTATATATCAATAAATTAAATTTGGTATTTTTATGTCGGTATTCAGAATGTTAATCGTTTTAAGTAGTGGCAAATTGCATTTCTCTTCGTTATTAACTGTCACACAACTTCAAGAAAGAAAGAAAGACACTTAGAGTGTCTGCCAATACCCTCCTCCGATATATTAAGGAAAGGAAAAGAAGGACTCTCAGCTAGTATTACAACATACTCGCTGCCCTGGAAAGGTGCTGTTGGCAGCTGATCTTTTACTTTACTGGTAAAGTATTCGAACCATGTTGAATAAATTTAACAATGGCCCTTAATGAATGAATTATCCACAAACAATCATCTACCATTGCTGCCAGGTTTATCATTATTTTCCCCAAAAGTATTTGACATTTTTTAGATATTTATAGGTTAAACAACGCGAAAATTATAATTGTTTTACATTTTTTTATCGCTATATTAAAAAAAATCGGTTTTCTAATAGATTCTATTTTTTTTACAATCTCTAACAAACGAAACAACTTGGAATGTAACAGACAATCAACAAAGCGTATAGTGACAAACAATTGTATATGTTAGTGAAATCTCAGTATTCAGTGCAAATATTATCAACACACTTCTGTATTTCATAATGAAAGTTACTTTTAAATATCCTTTAATTTGAAATTTATTGTTATGTAAATGTTTCCATTTGTTAGGAAGCAAATTATAAAGCTTTAGTGGCAAATATCTAAACGAATGAATGCTTTTAACAATGTGAAACCCGGTAGTCAATAATGTTTGTATCTTGTGTCATGAAGGGAATTATATATATTACAGTAATTCAAGACAATAAAAATTGAAAAATATATACATTAGTATAAGTTAAAATTTGAAATTCTCTAAATAGGGGTGTGCAGGATTCTCTATGGTTAGTGTTAGTTATTACCATAATTGTTCTCTTCTGCAAAAGCACATCCCTTTGATCTTAATAAAGAAGAATATAAGAACCGTCTCACAAAATTTCTTAAAATGTATATGTCATAGGTAGATAAATGTAGAAGCATTGATACGAGAACCCCACGTAAGTTTACTGTTAAATGAAAGGTAAAAATATTTAGCCGGATCGTCAATTAACTTATTAGCAGTAAATTTTTATTGCTATCAGAACTGCAATGTCATCTGCGTATTTCAAATTTTTGAACTGAATAAAATCGGTATTATCCTTAATGTATATCATAAAAAGATGAGACCTTTGAAGCACGACTCACACTATGACCCTTTACAGTTACAAAATCTCCAACAAAAGATAAAGCGTGGCCTCCAATATTATAGAAAGAAAATTTGGCTAGTAAACACTCGTGAGATACACAGTCAAATTCTTTGGTCAGATCTAAAAATTTTCTCATGAGCAGAGATTACCCGTTTCAAGTTCATCAGTAATATATGTTGCCACATCTATTAAAACAGGTATAGTTGATTTTTGAGAACAAAATCCAAGTTAACTTTAAGATATTATTGATTTCTAAATATTTTCTGAAATCGGATGGCCAAACTTACGATAAGGATACTTGACGTAATTGTAAACAAAATATCCTCTGGTTCTAAAATGACTTAATTTGGAGATACAGAGTGGCTATAATAAGGACACAATTTTTGTCTCAGGGAGCATAGGAGATGCTATAACACATATTGTATCACAGTGGTCACGCCCATGACAACTCATGCATAGTTGCTATGATTAATAAATATGCATCAGCAAAATGCTGTAATGCATTGCAGACTATGCCCACAATCAAGTAGAAGATGTGTCTTTCCCTCTTCTCCAATTGAAGGTACAGGGAGAGGTAAGAATGATGCACCCCAAGATTGTAAATTGATAGCTAGAGATGATTAACAGCAATAGGCGCCTTCTGCGAACTTATAATTAAGTGCCTGAATTCCAAGGAATTTCCTATCGGAATTTTCTGTTACCTAAGCCGCGCCCTCGATTCTGTAGATCATAATATTTTGTTTGCTAAACTGGAGTGTTGTGGTATACGTGGAGTTATCACGAAATGATTTGAAAGTTATTTAAAAGCAAAGTCTTAATTTACTAATGCTAAACAGTGCAGTAAAGTTAATTTTATAAGATCAGTGAGCATAGTGGTAGCATTAGGGTGTTCCTCACGGTAGTGTTTTGAGACCCGTTTTGTTTCTCTATTTATTAATGATATAACTCACTGTCTGAGAGATTTTAATATAGTAATGAATGCTCTTGATATCAACTCGGCCGTGTCTGATCTGGATATAAATGAAAGTGAGAATACTAAAAAGAAATGCACTAGTGTTTTCTCAATACTCTTCATTTTTGAATGCAGAAAAAAACTAAACTAAATACGACTTTTCATAATATAAATAATAAACCGGTATGTAACAGTCATGCTTTTTTTTCACAGAATATTGAAATAGAATAATTATTGAGGATATATTCTCATGGAATACTCACTGTACTAATTTGACTGCTAGAGTTAACTCATTGTGTTACCAAGTACGTAATTTAAGAAATATAATAGATATGCGTAATTATCATTTTATTATGCGAATATACATGGTAGATTGTCCTATGGAGTAGCATTTTGTACCACAGAAGCGGATCATATGAAGTATTGTGGCAGCAATAGATTGTAGACCTTATTTTAAAAAGTGAAATATTTTACCGTCTTCAGCAATATGTGAACTGTTAATTTTATTATTTAGAAACAAAAACGATTTTTTAAGTAATACTAACGTTTACTATTATAATACCGGATTGAAGTCTGATTTTCGTATACCACAGTTTAATTCCGAATTTGTTAAAAAGTCACCACGAATTGTGGAATTAAAAGATTTCGACACTCTACCTCAAGTTATCACATCCATAATATCCATCCACTCTTGTAAACGTAGAATGAAAACATTCGTCCTCCAAAGTATTTATACTATTATATGAATATTTCACATTATATAATAAGTGTTTGTAGTCTTTTGTCCTTTATTGTATTATGTTATTAATATTGGTGTACTAACTGACTTATCTTACAAACATGTTTTATAAGATGAATAAGACTATTTATTTATTTATCAAAATATGCGAAAGTGACTTTACTTTCCGAATAAAAAAATGACAAGAAATATGTATTTGCACCCTTAGAAGGAGTATTTCAGTAGTAGATTTCATACATTGTTAAAATTACGACATCGTGTGGTATGCGTATTACTGCTACTGCGGTTTTGTTTCAAGTTAGTTGCTTTACACAGATATCGTACAAAGTTGTTCTTATTATTATCCGTCTTATTGTTAGACGTCCATATTAAGATATGAAAGCGTCTTCTAATTTAATTGGATCAAAACATACCCCGGGGCTTATCAAAATATCGATGGAAAAAGGGATATCTCCACTATGCCTCTCAATTTAGCTCTAAATTATAATTATACTCCGCTATATCGGGCATTATCGTACACTTTAAGCGAGGACGATTATGCATACTTGGTCTCGAAGTTAGTATTCGGTTTAATTATGCCGAATTTCGGTGTTGTCCTAATTCCACGGGCGTCTATCGTCGAACAGACGTAGACGCCGGCCTCAATAGCGCTCCCCGGTGTATTAAACTTTAAATTCATTCCGGGAAATTCGAAACGAAGGGTTAAATGGCCTGATCGCTCGGGCGAAAAATCAAAAAGGGAAATATTTGAATTCGTATCGCAGTTCGAAAATTAAATTGTCAGTTCATCGATGCGACGTAATTGTGTCGGCAGAACCGGGGATCGAATAATGCGGTACAAATGGAAACTGGTAGGGGACGTGCGGAAGATTGGGTTTACTTCGACGGAACCGATGACGCCGTTGTTTTATTAATTATTAGCTAATTAATTGGGGGCAACGCGTTTAGATCATTGTAATGTTAATTTGTAAACAAACGAAGGATGTTATGAAATTGTGAGTGATGTATTTTCTTTGAAATGCTAATTAATGGCTGCCGGTATATTGTTTCGCCTTCCAGTCTGTATTTACTTTTAAGGCTAATGATACTTTCTGCATGCCGTTGTAGTACGTTTAGAGGTGGCGACATTACTATACACCGCGGAAATTTGGTTTCTATGAAATTTGGAAACTTATGTTTTCTGTCAAATTGTAATATCGGAAGAGAACTTTAAATACGTATATATTGTAACGCTACGGGGTTTTAGAAAGTTTTAAAAATGATACTTAAATTAAATTAGTAAAAATCAAATTTTTAATATCCCAGTGTCATCTATATTTTCATCAGATGGCATGCAGGGTGAGAATTTCCAATTGGATCAGGCTAAAGAACGCGCTGGTATTAAAATTTTACGAATAGCTAGAAAATGAAATTTTTTATAAGTATATTTAATTTTAGATTAGGATTAAAATAATACGTTTAATTTTAGGTAGATTTGGACGAGGAATACCTTCGAAAGGGGTGAATTCGCCGGACACCACAATGGGCAGGTATGATAGGCATGATGGGCGCCGCTGGTACACGCGACACTTCTTAATTGTACGACCTACAGGGTAAATAGAGCCCTAACATTTAGCGTGGATAGTACAACCAGCACTATGCATTACCGCCGCTTCGAAATGTGTAAACACAGATGTGCTGTCTGTTATTTTAAAAAAAAGCTTAGGCTGGATTTATTAATGTGCGAAGTTGAATGCATCTATTATATATTTGTTATCTTTGCGTAGCGATAAATTTATTTGATGTTTGAAGTATTTCGAATAACTGTAATTTTATTAAATGGTTTTAAAGGTATTTTCATTTTACAGTTGAACTACGACTAGGAACTAGACCAAAGCATGTTAATTATACAATAAATAGCAATATCACTAGTTTACTACTTTTATTCATTTACACGTATGCAATAATAATGAACGTATCAAAATGGATCGCATGAAAATATTTAAGTATCCAGTTATACTGAAATCAGTAAAGCATATCTCCGTATGCTTATATTTTTAATCTAATGATGTCTGACGATTTCATATCAATTTCTTAATTCGCTCCGGCTTCCTCCTTTGACATTAAATAATGAAAGAGATATAGCGAGGATGCATTCAAAACACGACATTTTTATATCAGATATTAGAACGAAGTTCTATGCTCGTTCAGAAATATTTTTTATTGTTATAGTAATAGTTGTGTTTTTATTAATATTATAATAACAAGATAAAATATATTTCCATTATAAATTCCCTAGTTCCAAAGATTTACCTCAAAAGTCTCACAATATTTTTCAAAGAAAATACAAATTTGAATTAGTCGTAAATCAAACAGCAGTGATGAATATAAAATGCAGGTTAAATTAATAATTAACGATTACTTTATATACAGTGACCTGCATAAATATTGCAACATATAGGATTTTTTTTATTATTAAAACATACTAAAACTTTTTTGGGAGATAGGTTGCGTGCATGTCTAGAAACCCCAAAATCTATTTTGACACACGTCACGTGACCATTAGTATGACGGTAAATATGAAAAATATGCTGTGAATCTCCAAAAAGTGAGGTTAGATGACATGATATCGAAAAAAGTTATTTGGAAAAAGTTGTTTAGAATTTCAATTCTGAGACGGTATGACAAATTTTGTAAAAGATAACTAAACGTCACTAACGACGAGCCATCACGAAAGGAAACTTCGACCTCGTCGCTAAAGATGTTCACTGCAAATGTGAACGAAACGTACAAAAGTAATTCCACAAGATCACGGCTCAACAGCCCGGAAAAACTTGTTTTGTAAAGATACTTTAAAAAATTGAAAAATCACAATTTTCCAAATCTTGATTAATTGAATTACATATTGATAAAATTAATAAAATTGTTTGAGCATCAACCAGATTTAGAAATATTACTTCTGTTGAGCTGCTAAAAACGAGAAAAATGGAAATATGTTATTCAATTAAACAATATTTGGAAAAATTGTGATTTTAATTTTTTTTTCAAATATCTTCACACAAATTTGCACACAGCCTCATAATTGAATTCCAAGCAACTTCCTCAGCATTGAATTCCAACCAACTTCCTCAGCATTGAATTCCAAGCAACTTTTTCAAATAACTTTTTTGGACATCAGGTCATTTAATCTCACTTTTTGGAAATTCATAACAATTTTTAAAATTTACCGCCATACTAGTGTCACCTGACGTATGTCAAAATGAATTTTGGGGTTCCCAAACATGCACAACCTATCCCAAAAAAAAAAATTATTAATATTTTAATAATAATAAAAAAATCCCATATGTTGCAATATTTATGCCGGTTACCGTATATATATATATATATATTAATTTTCATTATGTTAATATCGAAAAACGAAGCCCCGGCGTTTTAAAAACAGATATGAAAACAATCATTATGAATCAATTAGATTAAAAAACACAAACATATTTAGTAAAGCTGTAGGGATGTGTAAAGAAAACAACATTTGTTCGTATACAATATTATATTTAAGACAAGCAACTGAAAAACTTCGAATTGTGCTAAACAATGTAAGTCGGCAGGCATAAGTATGCGCCTTTGATGTATTTATTTGCCTCTATTTTATATTTCAATGTTTTCTATGTTACTTACTGCCTTCTTCTTTACATTTAAACACAGAGACCGCACATCTGTGTTTATATATTTCGAAGACAGCAATGAATGCATAGATCCGTCTACTATCCATGCTAAACATATAGCTCTATAATTGCTGTAGGTCGTACAATTAGAAAGTGTCGCTGGTGTACATCGTACTTCTAACTACGGAGGATGGCTGGGAACAGGAAAATCGTCGTTGGAGAAAAATTACCCATAGATTATAGGTAAAATTTGAATAAAATTAATGTGATAAACTTTGGATTTTATCAAAATAGCCCTTAAATTTTGTCACGTGACGTTTTCAGAGTCAATTGATTTGCGTTATTTTAAGTTGAATTTAGGAATTATAAATTATTAATTTGGCGTTTTCAATTAATTATCTCAGTAATTGTACATAGTGTAATTGTAATTCCGTTTTTTGTGACATCGTTAGTTTGAGATCGGTTTACGCAGAATCCGACTCCCTCTCGCGACTGCGTAGCAGGGATAGTCCGAGGGCTATAAAAGCCGCCGCGAAACACGTACTCGGCAGAGAGAGGAATCCGCTCTCTCTCTTCTACGCTGAGTGTCGGCTGACAAGCTGATCTCGCATAGTATCCGTCCGTTTCCAGGTATTACGTTGCGAGTGTCGTCCTTAAAGAGTGTACCTCACGTTATCACCGTCCGTTTCTGTAAATTACGTTCGAGCGCCGTTCTTCGGAGTGTGCCTCACGTAATGTCCGTCCGTTTCCGTAAATTACGTTCGAGCGCCGTTCTTCGGAGTGTGCCTCACGTAATAGCCGTCCGTTTCCGTAAATTACGTTCGAGCGCCGTTCTTCGGAGTGTGCCTCACGTAATATCCGTCCGTTTCCGTAAATTACGTTGCGAGTATCGTCCTTAAAGGGTGTGCCTCACGTAATATTCGTCCGTTTCCGTATGTTACATTGGAGTGTCGGCTAATTGCTGATCTCATGTAATTTCCGTTCTTGTGTACACAATTCCTATGCTAATTTGTAACGCGAATTGTCACTTTTGATTACCGCTTTTCCGAATTAAAAGTCACTACACAAGTCACACTAAGTTATTGCTCATTTACACGGTCACACTAGTTATTTTCCGATAGTTGTAGATCGCGAGCTTACCTTTTTAAATATTTTTGAAAGCGCGAACTTACTAGTTCGGTTACGTAAGCGTTTAAATTCATCGGCGACGAATAGCTAATCTCATATTGTTATTTTATTTTTTCATGGCACGTATTTTGCATTATTATTATTGTTCAGTTTAATATTTGCACGAGTGTACATGCAGTTTTATTTGTATATTTATATGTAAATATAGAACTCACCTGTTTACATCTGTGTATCTCTTTTTTTTTTTGTCAAATCGTTGTTTGCGAAATAAAACATCCTTGTAATTTAAAGCAATTCATTTCACTGTATCACCGAAATTGCGTATAAAGTCAGTAAAGAACCCCTGATTTCACTCCGACATTGTTGTTACCTCATTAGGGTTAATTTTAAATAATTATTTGTCACGTCAAAACATATACGCAACCAGAAAGCGCACGCCAGTGCTGGCTGGCTGTTTAAGGATGCTACTATCAGCGCTATTACTTCAGGTTTTCACCGCTCAACGTCATCAACCGTGTTATAGGCAACCACTTTAGCGCGTGTTCGAAGATTTGAGATAGAGAGAGGGAGACTTAGCTAATTAGCGAACAGATAGTGGCATTAGCAAATCATTACCAGAGAAAGCACGTGACAATTTTACGAAATTAATTGAGACACGTCTGCCTCTGACGGAGGTTGGTTAGTAAATCCTTTCGAATTGAAAAATTCTAACAGAGTTTGATAGCGATTGTATTTCGACAAGGGGGACAAACTGTCTCAGAGAGTCCGTTAATTTCACCGAAGTGAGGGGAATATAAGATGTTCAATATATGAGAATGCCAATGCAAAATTAAAATAAACTATTATTGCATAATTCTGGAATCACCTTACAATTAAAATATAACAAAGGTAAGTGTCTCTGGATCATGAGAAAGATACATTTAAAAATGTTCAACACTTATTACTATGTAAAATTAACAATCTTAAATTCATTACTGTACGAAGAGTAGGCAACCATTTCAACACACGACATTGTGACGAAACCGAATTTCCAGCAATTTTCCATGTCTTTCTGTTGACATATCAATGCAATTGGAATGCCAATGCATATAAAAACATTATTAGACTAATCTTAAATAAAATAAGTACACTGTAAAAAAAATAAAAAATGTTCATTTCAATTGAACTTAGATCCAACTTTGATCTGTCAATATCTATTGTTAAAATGTACTATTCAAATTCTAATATTCAATTTCGATGTGTAAGTATATCACTACTGATCGTCTTTAGTTCCTGAAGGGAACATTCTGAAGGAAAATGCCTTGAAGGACTTGCCAAACGCAGAAATTTTCTACATCGTCTGGCTGTCTGCTACTACATTTTATATCCTTTTCTTGTTATTTCAAATTATTTTTTTTTAAATATAAATAAGTAAAACTAGTAATTTTACACTTAAATATTATCAAATACACATTCCATGACAGTATATATGCCTAAAAGCAAGATCAAATCATTTTAAATTTATAAATTGACTTTATACCGAGACTTCTCGTCATGAAGAAGAGCTTTTTGCCTGCCATTGAAACCAATGTTCTACTTAGATGATTAGTCTGCACAACCTAGCACCATTTTTATATTATTAATAGGAGCAGCGATGTAAACCTTATTTCAGTGGTTAAGATCATTGATAGAATAAAGATTGGTTTGGTTGAGGACTAGGTATTGCTAAGATTCAAATAAAGAACTAGTATTACTATTTATTGATCATATGGGCTACTGACCTTGCCCCCACTGTTTCATAGTTGGTATTTTCGCTTTGTTATACTTACAACTAGACACAGGATAGCGAATATTTTTTTTTTGTAGTATGTTGCACTCATTTTTTTTTTCTAATCAAACGTATAGAAGTTATAGCAAAGATAATTGGTAGTTTATTTTTGAATAAATGACAAGATTTTAAATTGTTTTTTTTTACATTGACGTTACAAGAGCTGAAGATGATCAGTTTCGGTCGAAACATGTAGTTGTTATAGATATCAATAAATTGGAATGCAATGAAAAGTATTTGATTGTATTTGAATATTTATCTATTCAAGTAGAAATCATCCAAAAGTTGGTGATATTTTCTGATTTTTTAGCGATTGTTGCTCTAGAGGGAATATAAAACGCATAGTTTCAAGTGTTTCAAAATGTTTTTTTTTTGATTCTGTGTATGAGAATTTTTCCAAAAAATATATACTTAATATATTTCGATAGTACTGTTCTTCTAAAAAGACAGGTTTATTTGAGGCACATTTTAATAATTATTAGAGCAGTGGGGGTGAGAGTATTAATTATCCCTAAATTAATTAACTATTTAATATCCAGGCATATTCTTTTTTTAAACCCCTTCTTCCTCACCCCGTTAAATCCATTGTTGAGGAAATGTATTGACAAATATCCCATTAAAAAGGTAAAAATATGATGCTGCTGTACCAAATGACGCTCTATCACGTTGCAGCAAATATATTGTTCATTGTCGAAACACGGCATCCTTTGTTTAAAACGTAATTCGAGAATATATTTGAGTTCTTGCCGGAGCGTTCATTTCAAAGGCTGCGTGAAAGCGGTATATACAAAAAATGGAGCGGATCCGATTTTTTTCTCCAACATATCCGGTCGCCGTCAAAGCGGACGATGATATCACAGGGATATCTTGTTTTGGTTCTAGGTACTAAGCGACGAAGCGCACGAGAACTAATGAAATTTCACCGTAGCGCTGCAGTGTACCATTTTAATTAACAAATACGGAGCCAGTGCCACTCCCACGATACCGTATGAACAGCTACAGAGGGTGCGATGCCATAATGTGGGAATAGAGTTCAAAATGCGCAAACATTGATATCCCATGCTAATTGATTTGGACTATATCTGCGTGTGTGGTGCGTAATTACATAGTTTGTGTGTAGGTAATCTTACGACATTGCATTATGAAAGGAAACTGGAAGAACGGTCACAACAAATTTATGAAACTACGTACAATTATTGATATATGATAACTGTACTTAGAGTTAAGTATTTTTAGGTTTATTGTAGTACGTGTAAATCAATATTTCACATCTATGGTGGCTTGGGATATTTAGAAGTCTATTAGAACATTGGTGGAATAACAGGAATTACTAGTGGTGGGCACTATCGATAGTGACTAGATACTGCGATAGTGACTATCGATAACTATCGATAGTTTTGACTATCGATAACTATCGATAGTTTCGACTATCGAGAACTATCGATAGTCGACTATCGATAGTCGACTATCGATAACTGTTAATAGTTGAAAATATCGATAACGCTCACCAGTATTATATTTATATATAGTTTACAACACAGAGAGATGCTCGAATTCAATGTAAATATGACAATTATCATTTTAATGTGCTATTTATTTGCCCTTTCTGAGTAGCTTAAAGGTTTATTTAGGTATTATCTTGTTAGTTGTTGCGTTTGTGTTATCAATCATCAACTATTTATTGAGTGGAACTAATTCTTTCTTTTGTAATATCTATAGTGGCTGGTATTGATGAAACCATGAAATAGTAGTTTCAGAGTTCTTATTAATCTGGAATAAAAAAGAAACACAAATAATAAATAGCAAGGAACAAAACAAAATGTATTTTTGAGGACATATTAGTTGAGTAAAGTGATGGGCATTATCGATGGTGACTATCGATAGTTGAAAATACCGATAGTGCCCACCACTAGGAATTACTAATGCCCATTATCTGCAGTGATGAACTCGAGATTTATAAGCTTTTAGTCATCTAGTAAAGAGGGATTGTATTTCCAAATACCATTAAAAGCATAAAGATAGTATCTGTAAATAAAGGGCAATTTACAAAATAAAAGTTTATGTATTATTTAATAAAATATTAACCAGGCAGTTCTCTTCTCTTCTATTGTGATTTCTTAGAAAGAATTGTGTAACTAATATTTTATTAAACAATAAATAATATAAACTTTTTTCTCTAACTTGCTCTTTATTTACTAATACCTATTCTTCAACTCTTAATGGTATAAAGAAACACCATCAAATATATATTTTCCCATAATATAATTAAAAATCATATATCCAATTCTTATATAGATTTTAACATTTTAGGATTCAATTACATTTAATTTATTACACTCTGTATACTTACAATATTAATACTTCAAAAATATTCACAACGTTATACACAAACAAGCTTTTACTCTATAATATATAAACACAGTACAATTTTACATATCCTACATTATTTCCATTCAATTTTAAACAATGCGGATAAATTTAAGGAAAAACTAAGTTAGTGAATTTCAAATTAATATAGGTATCATTTAAATTATGTAGTTAATAAATAAAAAAAAAAATAAAAGTATGATAAATGTTAGTTATATTTTTATATATTATAGTTATGGATATTTTGAAAATAGATGAAAATTTCAGTTGAAGGGAAAAAATGTTTTGAGGTAAGATGATAAAAAAAAAAATAACACCATTCTCCAATCACAATCAATATTATATAGTTTAAAATTATGAAAACATTACATTTTAATGAATTGTTTTGTATATTTCAGTTATTTAAAATATCATAAAGCTTTTGTATACAAAAGGAAAGGTTCTTCATTAAATTTTTATTGCAATTTCATTTTTTGTTTAATATTCAACACAACTCTCCGCTAAAATCAAGAAAAACAACAAACAATATAAGGATAAAGAAATGCAGTTCCTCTTCTTTAGATCGCTAAAAACTTAGAAATTTCAATTTCGTCACTGCAGGTTATGCGCATTACTAATCCCACCTCTTTCATAAAACAAGGATTTTCTTCTAGTCATGGGTGGTTATGTTTAATGGCAGCAACTGATACCGAATTTTTACTTTGATAACACACCAATAGATGGCAAATGAGACATGATGTGTGCGTCGTGGATAAGCAAGAAGGCCAATCTTACCGACGTTTGGCCAATATTTACCGTGTGCTGCCATTGTGCTGCCGTGTGTCTATTGTCGGTGGCGTCTAATCGTCTAATGTTATTTGTCTTAGCCCCATTTGCATCGCCATGTTAAGCCTGGTTTAATTTTAAGGGGTAAGCGGTACTTTGAAGGTGATAGTTCATGTCTCGTGCATAATATAGTGAACGTCATATTCTGAGCGTCATTTAAAATTAAACCAAACTTAACGTGTCGGTGCAAACGGCCATTAGCACACGGTTAGTAGGCTTGAAAGTATACAGAAAACAACTTTTTACGATACTGTATATGATGATGGCGAATATCATCACCAGAGAGTCTATGTTGAATGCAGTTTCTTATATAGTATGGGAAACTGCGCTCAACATAGACTCCCATCCTGATCATTACATTTTTTCACTAGCAGCATTCTTTAGTATACCGTTTAAATAAGCGCGCGGTTTTTAATAAGCTTTGATAACACACCTATAGATGTCTCATTACGGCCTCAAAACAGTATATGGAACATACCTATCTATAGTACTAGTTATCTATGCTTCTAGTAGTGATTAGGTTGCCGGGAGGGCCACACGAACACCTTTTCCTACTATAAATTGTAAAATGATGAAGTTTATAGTTTAAACTAAATTATATAATATATCACCTAGTTTTTTTTATCAATAAATAATAATAATTATAATAATTCATGTCTAAGTATTCCCCAATTGCTTTCGCCAATTACAGGGGCATTGGCGGCCATGAGTTATTATTACACCTGCACCCGTGGAGCGACTTAAGAGGTTCGTCTTTCAGCATTCGCCAAGGAGTGAGGAAAATCATGAAAACCTCACCCTGAGAGCAGTCCGTCGGGCTCGAACCGAGGACACCGCGACTCATAGCCGAGCGTGCAAGCCACTCGACCATCGGCCGATAAAGACAGTGGGAAAATATGAAGAATAGCCCGGGTGCTCTGAAGATCGTAATTTTGGGCTGTATTGGTGCAGAATGACTCCAGAATGACGCTAGAGTTCTTATTTTTCATAGGACACCACGTCTTCCTTCCTTTTTTTCTTAAAAAAGATGCACTTTTTAGGTTATCTCACCACAGAAAACACGTCGAAATCTTGAATAAAAGAAAACACATTTATCAACCAATAACTGTTGTAACCTAGTATTAAATTGTTTCAACTATTATTTATTTTCTTGAAATACCTTTTCATGTATTATTTTTGTAACCAACGTACCAATATAAGAAAAAAAAAGCGGCAGTTCACCGCGAATACAATATTTTTGGCAAAAATAATGTATGAAATGGCGTTATTTCAAGAAAATAAGTTAATTGATATAATTTAGTACTCGTTGCAATGATTATCGATTGATAAATGCGTTCATTTTCAATGATTTCGACGTGTTTTCTGGTGACATAACTTGAAAATCACATCTTTTTTTTAAGAAAAAAGTATGGAAGACGTGGTCTCCGACGAAAAAGAAACACTCTAACGTAATTCTGGAGGCATTCTACACCCATACAGCCCAACATTACGATCCTCAGAGCACCCGAGCTATTCTTCATATTACCCGAAGATATCAAACGTAAGAACTCCTTTTATTTGTTTCTATAGCGTTCGAAATAAGTTCATTTCATCTCTAGTCCAATAACTGTAATGGACATATAGTAAAACATGTGAACAAGTATGTAAAAGTCTTAAAAGTTACTTACATTGAAAGCAATATAGTTAGCTACATTAAAGGGTTTTAAAAATTTAAATAACGAACATACACTGTTGAAAATATTACGGTGTTGGCGTTAATTTTGCGCTAGTCAAATATTTTAGTGTTGATTTTTCCAAACTTTGCCAGACGAGTTGACTACGCGTATTTAACAGAGCAGAAATTACTAGAATTTCGTGTGAATTCTTTGTTCAGATATGAGGATTGACTATTTTTCTAGACAAAAGCGTCAACCAATCAGAATTTTTCCCTCGGATAGAAATATAGAAACCCCACCTATTCTAATACAGTATTTCATTATACGCACCACCTGCATTGCACGTGTATCTGTTTTCGTGTTTGATTCTCTATTAACATATCCAAACAAACCACCAAATGTGACTGACTTGCAAAGTGTAACCTCGTGTTATTAAACGTTAATTCCAGTGGGCATAAAAAATTTCAACATCTTAAAGATGTATTGGGAACATCTATTTACGCAATTAGTTTAGACTTGAATCAAATAGCATAAACATTCACTCAATTTTATAATGGTTCTCAAAAACTCATTTTAAAATTGGTACGTTTAGTTGAAACCAAGACTTGTGAATGAGTGGTTTTGCATATTTATAATTGAGAAAACGTCTTAAAGAGAGAATATTATAGCACTAAGAAATAGGAGTTGCATATTAAAAAAGACGTTGTGTTTTAGAAAATGGTTGTTAAAACACCCAATAGATCGCATTCATTTAGTTAAACAGCTAGTAAATTTGTCTAGTCTAGATCAAATAAAATGTGACTAGAAGTATTTTACAATTCCACCTGTCAGTTAGACAAAATAACCCCTTAGCAATAGACAATGCTTGACTATCTTTGCTCGTCAAATTTAAACTTCTATAGTTCTCAACAAAATAACACGAAAAGAATGTGGACCTCTCCTGACTATTAAATTAGTCAAAAAAGTGTTAAAATTTTCAACAGTGTAATAGGTCAAAGTATTTCAAGTTGACAAACTTGAATTAAAAATTGAGAGCAGTGAAAACCACGCAACAAATTCGCCAATGACGAAAAACTACGTAAATAATAATGGTGGACTAATCAGGATGAGAATATACCATAAATGTATACACTGCTGTTAAAGTTAGGTACTGAAGTAAAGTAATATCATTAAATAGAACATTTATGTATATTTAAAATATATGATTATATGCAACTAAAATTATAAATGTATATTCTAAAGTTGACTATATTATATTGATTAATATAAACATTTCTAAATATAAACGTTTTTTTTTTAATCCACTTGTTTAGTATGATGGAGGCATTCTTAAAATCAAAGCGATGACCTGTGCTCAGAGTGTGATCAGTAAGTGTACTTTTATTGTTATCATTAGAAGAGTTATATTGGTGCTTCTTGACCCAAGTATAATTTCTTGGCAAGTTTTTACAAGGAATTTTATAAATGATATTGGACTGAAGTGACAAAAGTGTCTGATCTTTCATTTTAGAGAATTCAATTTGTAATTGTAGAAAGTAATTTTTATATCTTTAAAAATTGAACAAAACATTGCTGATAGGTCAGCAACATATGGTAGTTTACGATATAAAAAAACTTCCGGTTGTTCAACAGGATAGTCACTAACTGGAAAATGGGCTCATCTATGTGAATGAAAAAGAATGGATGACAATAACTTAACAGGATGCCCAATATCTTTGCAAGTGTTAAAAAAGGAAGTAGAAATTCTTTCTATGGAATTTCTGATTAGAGATCTTAACGGCTCAATTCTTCATGGCCTTTATAGTATTCAGTTTCTGCCTGATAGGGTGGTTGGAGAAATAATGAACATATCTTCCTGAGAACGATGGTTTTTGATACCAATCAACTGAAATACTTCGAATTTCTAATATTTTCTGTATCAAGAAATGGTACAGCCGTATCAGTTTCACATTCAATTATGAACTGATGATGTGGCGATTTGGCAATCATCCGCATAGAAATTGCAGATGGTCTGAAAATAATCAGGTGGAGCTGAAGCTAAAGATTGACATGCCTGTCTTCAGCAGTTTTAGAGATATCTTTTGCTAAGCTGTGGGAACTTAGAGTTATGTGCTAGTTTGACTCTTATATATATGCCCGGGATTTTATTTTTAAAAATTTTTATTTTTTTTAAGTTTTTTTTTTTTTCAATAAAAATCAAATAAATTAAAATAGTGATTTCAATACACCCAGCGACCTCTCTGATAAGCGAAAAAAAACTGTGAAAAGTGACTTCCTACCTGCTAGGTGGCACGGGACGCTTCAAAGGGGACCAGATCGTTTGTCAAAATCGTACTCCAGACGCTTATTCACGAATAGGCAGTCATATAATAATAATAAGTAATTATCGAAAATCGATGTAAAACACTAACTGTACAAATAAAAGAAACGTTTCAAACCAAAACAAACTTAAATCTTTATTTATTTACCCAAATGCTAGGTTTCATCATCATTGAAACTCTTTGATCACAAGGTACGTATGTTGGAATCAGTAAAATACTATATAAGACAAATTATTCAATACAAAACACGTATTCGAACTTTACTGGCATTTTAAAAACCTAAAGAGGTTATGGACATGTCATAACAAATTTCAATTCATTTTAAACGGCGCCATCTACCCGTAAACAGCAAATACTAAATGTTAAAGCAAACGATTATCTGTAATTATCGATATTTGTTAAAGATAGCTACTTTATGACAGACCAAACTCAGTGATTTTATTTAACAACCCCTTAATTTAAAATCTCTCTAAAATAACTAACTAAAAGGCGGCTATTATAAATATAAACAGCAAATACTAAATTTTAAAGCAAACGATTATCTGTAATTATCGATATTTGTTAAAGATAGCTATTTTATGACAGACCAAACTCAGTGATATTTATTTACAACCCTTAAATATTAAAATTCCTAAAATAACTAACTAAAAGGCGGCTATTATAAATCTAAACCCAAATTAATGTATAGTGAAATAAATTATAAAAATCTGAGTTTCTGATTAAAATTGAAAGGAAACTGAATTAATTCTTTTCTGTTTTTAGGTGAGGTGATTCAATGGAATACTAACTTGGAGAGGACACGACGCTTGGAAAATCCCTGGGTACGGATGGAGTTCAAATAGACGAGTCCTCGGTCTCGGTCAATGGCATGGAAAGGCAATCTGGTCAGGAATTTTTCGTAGGAAATTTTATAGGAAATTTATCCTGTATATTTAAGAATTTAAATATACAGGAGTTGCATCGATACTTTTTTTAGGTAACACTTCTTGGAACTTTGAATTTTTTTTGAAATTGTGGCATAAAAATCGCTATAGGAAATTAAGACAACCGTCGTCTCTCGTGGCCACCAACAGAATGAGGATTCAAACCAGATTCAACAATTAACAGCCTTCGATTGTTATCGCAACAGGCAGGCCAACCTGAATTTTGAAAGATATAACTAACCGACATTAAAATGCCGTTATTTTCTCTAGTTTGAGGGGAATACGCCAAACGCTAAAAAAAAAAAAACATCCCGAAGAATGAAAAATCTCTCCGAGCAAAATATAACAAAAACATATTATATACCAGGTAAGCTTGAACATATAAAATAAAGTTTATATTACAATAAGGCAATATTTAGCACCTAATGTTAATATTGTCCATTTTAAATAACTATCTTTACCAAATTCATAATTCGCCTGTAAAGTAGGTAACTGAGTACACGCCTCACTTTTGAATTACTTGTTCATTTAGTTTGGAAACCTATTCTAAATGATTGTACATTAGATCTCAGACCTTAGATATCATAGCAATATACAATAATCTAACTGCCTTAACCACGTATAGACAATAATGAAAAATGAAATCCTTAGTGTTTTAAGTGTTTTATTTTAATGATATTACAAATATTGGAGAAAAATATTTGTTATGTAATACTGCAATTGCTACCTGCAAAGAGTGAAGTGGGAACATGTTTTTCCTGGTATACATTTCAATGTTATTTCCATTTCATGTCAGCTGAAAGCATTACGAATACTCCTCCATTAAATTTATGAAGAGATATAATTCCACCCCATTTTAAAACTGTATCGCTTCATCTCTCCCTTAATTTCCGCGAACGCATCTCCCATTTCGCCGGAAGAGGGAATAAGCGTTAAATGGAGGCGGTAAAAAAAAATGCAAAAATAATAAGAACGAAAGAAACTCAGCCCTCAAAGTGGCACCCCCTTTCCCTAGCCTGGACCGGGCTCTCAGTCTCAGGTACTCAAACGTCTAGCCGAAATGTTCCGCAATGCATCGCTTCCGCGACGGCCATTTCCAAGTCAATTTGGCAGATCTACATCCACCACGTGAACGCCAACAAAATTCAATTAACTTTAATGGCTGATCCGACCATTGCCGTACGTACGCTGGGCTGCGAGGGAAAAAAAAGGGAGTTCACCGCCCTTACATCGGCTCTTACCTCGTCCTGGCCGAGAGGGAAGAGCGGGACTCGTCCATTTGCCCCGAACGTTCCGGTAAATGTTCTTCGAATTGAGTGCGCCGCATTCCGCGGAACCTCACCACCGCGCGCCCTAGCGCACACGCGGATAAGATAGGGAAATAGGTGGCCGCAATGAAATTTGAATAATACGATGGCATTTATAAATTTCGCAGCGCGCCGCGAACTTCGGGAGGAGGGCGCGTGGGGGAGGGGAGGGAGACATATCCACTAAGGAATATGACACGGACGTGATGGCGAACAGAAGCAATTCTCCTTCTCCTCGTCGTATTTTTTTTCCTCCCATTTTTTATTATCATTATTTTAACAGCGAGCAAATTTCAGCGCGTACACACAGCGAGTAGACGAATTTATTATTTTGCCGTTTCAACGGCAACAATGGGAAAAATCCACATAAATTATGAATCGTGCGTAGGAAATACATTTTTCCCGGATCGTTAAGGGTGAATAGATATCGCTTTCGCTTCATTTACGATGTACTTTGTATTCATATTTCCGTATCCATCTCGTAAAATATAGTCGTGCTTCCTAAATTAAATGTCAAATGTAAAACGCGTCATGCTTTTGTATTCTATGTAATCAATACGCTTAAGGGTATTGTATAGTATCTGACTGGTTGCCTGCTTTTTGTCGTTTTATAACTTAGGATTAAGAAGAAATTGACAAATAATTCATTTTTTTGTATGTTGGCCCCCTAAATAAATTATAGTTTCATGCGACAGGAAATTTTTCGAGTTTTATTCATTTCTTTTTTTTTTTTTTGAAAAACCATTTCTAACAATAACACCAAAAAGGTCTTTGTACAAAAATTGGCAATTATTTTGAAGCATTTCTGTAAAAACAACACTCACAATGTGGCATCTCCCAATCGTAAAGTAATACCACAAGCGCAAAATTAGGCATAAAAATTAATAAAATAAACATAACACCCTGATATAACGTAATAAGAGAACAACTAGCGCTAATAATCTACTAAATTGATGTATTTGGTATAACGTTCGTGTATGTTTACTAATTGCCAGCGCAATGAATCAAGTTTACTGTGTCGAACATGTTTGCTGCAAAGCCTGAGGTTTGTTTACAAAAAATTAGAAAAAGTGCAAATTGTAGTGTGCCGGTCAACTTGTATCAGGCAAGAACTGAACCGAAACTACGGTCCAAAAAAAGGTGTAATTTAGTGCTATTTTTATCAGCTCATTTGCATGTGTATAGTAGCGAGAGAACAAAGGGTGATTATTGTCACTACAATCTATAATTATTTATTTTTCATTTTCATCATGGTACAGCAAAAGAAAATTTGATTGGCTGTCAGCAAAGTGTAGTTTTGCGCGCTAGACCGCTGGAAAAGCGAAACCTACGGTGGCTCCACAGTACTCTACTTTTTGTAGTTTCCTAACAATATTCACTCTTGACCATTACAAGTTCATCTGTCTATTGAAGGTTTGTGTAAACCGAAACCGCTAACAGATATACTAAATTTAAATTAAAAATTAGGAAGTACTATTATCATACTGCTGTGGTCTGGCACCCCGGTTTTCGTAAATTCAGTGATCATATTTTCTTCGTTTTGGCTTTATCAATGTTTCGGGCAGGTTTTCTCAGAAATTACTGTTTTATTTTTAAATAAAATTTAGTTAATGTTTTAGATTGTTTATTGTATATTTTAATTTGTTTATTTAAATGTTCAGTTTGTTTAAATTAATTTCACTTTTTGATTTGTTAGTATTTGCTCATGTAGCTCATATCCTTCTTAGAAGTTTTCTTCTTCGATGATCTGTGCGTTAGGCGGAGCGCACGCAGCTGTAGAATTTTATATGTATGCGATTGTTTAGCTTGTAAGACTCAGTTTCTTGATAGACGTTTAAGAGTTGATGTAAATTTGTATTTCATTGCTGCCATTTTGTTAATACTATGATTTAAAGATTTGAATTTCGCGTATTTTTAATTTTTCTCGTCCATCTAGGAACTCGTTTAATAATAATTGTTGTTGTGTTGTTGTGTACACAATTTAGGTATAAGATCAGTTATTATTTTTGTTCGGGAAGATACATTAAGTTTAAAGAGTTTATTTTTCGTTTTTTTAATTTCGCTGATTTGTAATTATTTATTAATCACCTCGGGTTGGGTGAATAGAAGCTTTGTGCTAGCTTTTAGTTTTCATTTATGTAAATTTACTTGGACTCTCCACGATTAATTTAGGTTGATTAATTTTTGAAACCACGTGGATTGATTGATATAAAAAGGATTATCTTCCTGAATTGTTTTGTCTTTTGTTTATTAGAAGATTTTGTATTGTCCTTTAGTAAATTAGAGTCTAGTGCAGTTTTTGATTTCGGCCAGAGCCCTAAGCTCATGGTTTTTTTTTCTTTTTTTTTATAAGATAGATATTTTAAGATGTTATTAACGTCATTCTAATTCTGTCTTTATTTTTGATTAAACTTTTCATTTTTGGAGTAATTAAGAAAGTCAGATTCTTTCACCCACAATTTACTTTTCGTTCAAGTTTTAATTTGCGAGGGCACACCTAAGTTTAATTGTTCTTTTGCGCCCTTTTGATTTATCCGCTGAGCTAGATTATTTAGTTTTTCATTTTTACTTTTCATTTTGCATTTTCTTTTGTACCTTCAGTACACAGCAATACGTTTAATTAATTATTTTTCTAACTCCTCTTTTTGATATATCTTATAATTTTGAAGATATTAAAGCAAACAACGAATGGTAGTGTTGCTGTTTGGGCGTTTTACCTCCAGAAAACCAGAGATTTAACAGCTAACTTACCGCGGTTCTTACAGTACATCAGGTTATAAACCCACCAAATTTCATTTACATCGGTGAGACACACTTACCTGTATTTCCTTGTTAGTGTGATGCAAACAAACTATTTAATTCTAAGTGCTGTAGTATTTTTGATGTGCGTTTTTAGGGTATCAAAGCCAATTTGTAAATTAATTCACGTGTATCATAATATTATTATTAAATATTGAAATAAAATATTTTCCTTCTAGTACTTTTTCTGCAATTTTACCTCTAGTAAAGTGATCGTAGCAAAGTTTTGTTACTAATAATAATAAGGTAAAATAAGAAAACAGCAAAATTTCGGATGAATCTCCTATTTCCGCCATCTATAGCAATCTCCTGACCGTGTTAAAGTGAACTATTCTATACTTTATTTCTCGGTAAAAAATACATCCGCTATGTTTATTACGGCTCGTTTATACAAATGGTAAAATATTTGAGAATCGTCTCAAGTTTTTCACCATTTGTATGTGTATGTGTTGCTTAATATTGATTAGCTGTTACACATCCGGCTTGGTTCATCAATTATACTGTTCATACAATCTGCAGAACCGCAATATGATGCTTGCATTAGCAAGGTATTTTTGTAGACCTTTACATTGAAATTAGAGATGAAATGTGGTCCATCTAGCGACTGTCGACATGATCAGATCATATCGATCACTCTTAACCACTTAGGGCGCGTACCGTAATTCACAAATAGCAACCAAATTCTTGGTTTTGTGTCCCGAATATAGCAGATTCCTGAAAATTATGATATTTACGGAACGCGGTTGCTGAAGTTTGGTTATTTTAGTTGTCACCAAAACATACTCGCTCATTTTAACGAATTTTCTGATTTTTCTATCCTCCCACTGCGGAAACATATACTGTGCATAAATCAACCTCACTTTATCTATGCATGAAACGTGTCAAATCAAAGCGCGTCGCATCCCACGAAAACCACATGACCGATGGGTTATCTTTAAAATGGCTACAAAACAAAAAAAAGCTTAACATACTGGACATCAACCAAAGTGTCCCGTAAATTTTCTGAAATAATCGACAATCACTAATAACCGCAAATAAATCGCAACTAACCATTTGGTTACAATTTTATATTTACGATACGCGCCCTTAAGATGCAATTTTATTTCACCTTCTAGCAAAAGGATCAATAGAACAAGTTTCGCTGTGCATTAAATAGTTAAGGCCGGGTTACTTTAGAATAAGTACTTAGCACTAGGTTCGACAAGTTTTTCTTTGTTTGACAAGTGTTATTACATTCAGATTAAAGTAACGGAACTAACGTATAAGATAAGAAATAAACTAGCAAATATGAGAAATGTTTTCTTAATTATTATTAAAAGAAGGCACGATTCAGACTTTTTGGCAAAAAACTATTTTATTAACGACTACTTTATAGGCACTTGGGACGAGAAGATGTCTGCCTTATCACTAAGTTTGATATAAGATAATACAGAGTCTTAGAAAGCTCACGTTAAAAGTAACGGTATACGTTAAAATCACGTGACTCAATACGGCATACGCAATAGCGGGAGGAACCGTTTTACAAGTTTAGCAGGGCTATGGAAACTACAGTATATAACGCAAACTAGCTTTCTTAACCACACGTTTCAGTCGCTTGTCATCAAATTGTCATTTTAAAATCATTTTTCATTGAACTTGTATTGTTTTTTTATTCCGTATTAATTCCAATTATGGAAGATTTATTAGCAATTGAAGTGTTGCAGGCTAAAGTTGATGTTGTGTAAGAATCCGCAGAAAATGTATAGATTATAGTTATTATATTATAGTTACAAGGTACTATCAGCGATTTTACTATCACACAGTGTTGTTCTTGGATTCAATTTATTTATATTACAATTTTGTTAGAAAGCTACTAGATTCCTAGAAGATAATAGATTGCAGAATACAATGATTGATATCATTCTTCCTTTTTCTTGCAGTATCGTAAATTATATGGCTAAAAAACTGTCATCCAAAAAAGGGGGGGCGTATCTAACAGATTCTGACGCAAGGTAATAAAGGTCATGGAATTTTCAAAAAAGGAGTAAATCTCTTACAAAACCAATGCAAAGAATAAATAACACTGATTGTGGATGTGCGTGCCTAACAGAAATAATTAGTGTCTAATGTGATACAGAAATACGCTCTAATTTGTAAACGGACGCGTATAGCAGTTAATACACCACAGTGCATATAGATGCCATTCTTTCGTTTTTTTTCCGGACTTACCAAATCAATGACGTCAAAGTCCTTAAATTCACCAGACGGTCAAGCGGACGCTAAACATCTCCAAATAACGTGGTCCAGTATGCAAATAGCGTTACGCGCATGCATTAACATACAATTTAGCGTTTAGTGTTGTCGTGAATGATACGGTACGTTGCTAAAACTCTAATAATTTTATCGCTACGTCGCGTCGATGTATTTCAGTTTCAAATATTCATCGGTGGAGAAAATGTTTTTATCGCTCTAGTCAACCAAGTGTATTTTTGAAGGGTAATTAGCTATGATATTTTGTTATTTCTACGGGCAACAACGGTAGGCATACATAATGTACAAAAAGGACTACGTTTTTGCATCGTAGAGCTAGACATTGCATGTGTTGATATAGGTATGCTTTTTATAATACTTCTCGTATCCCGCCACGATTTGTGCCTGGAACACAGTCTCGCTTAGTTATTATACGCCGCTTGGTGGTTTAATTATACTCCTGGCTTTTACAACCTGGAAAAGAAAGAGGAAAAGCAAAGAGGAACAGAACAGAACAGAAAAACCGTTTCCGATTGGAGTAAACGATTTCACCCTACCCCACACCTTTCGCTGACATTGTGCGAGAGAAACACCGCTATCTTGTGTCGTAAAAACGAATGACAAGGGCGGTTCCGATTTATACGTTTTCAAAGTCAATCGTCCTACATCTGAAAAGTGATGTACAGGGTGAGCCAAATTCGATATGCATAAATATACTTTGCAATGGATATAGAAAAAATGAGATAGACAATTAAGTTCCACTTTTTTGTGTTCATCTTCATCGTTTTCAAGGTGATTAAAAAATGACGACTTTTCTTCAATTTATATTATGCGTTATAACTTTCTATTATTTAAAATTTTGAAAAATGATTTAAACATTTTTGATGCATTTTCTCATTTGAAATTTAAAAACACAATCTATTTTTCTCTAGTTTCTCCAAAATTTATAGTAATAACGCCATATCCTCTTCTCCTTAATTATATTCTTTTTTTAAATATTGTAACAATACTTTTGCATCATTACTTATTTTTGAACAATTCTGTATACGCATTTGTTTACGATTTAGTTTTGCTAGTGTGCTATATGTGTAGATTACATGTAAACTCGTTTCCTTCTGTAGTTCGCATCTTCTGCACCACGGTTCGCTTACTCGACCTATGTTGTATAGATACTTTTTCAGGGGACAGTGTCCAGTTACCAACCCAGTAATGGTTTTAGCTTCTTATTTTGCTGCGTCTAAGTAGGTTATCAGAGATTTTAATATCCCCATCCCATCAGAATCCCAAATCAGAGACATCGTGTAGTCTCGTACCAGTGTATTGGGGGATTGTTTGCAGTCTCTAACTAGTTTTGGCCTAGTTACGGGGTTCGAGACTGCTTTAATGACAACCTGGCTGTCAGTCATTATATTTATGTTCGTCCTCATGCAGCCTCCCTGTGCAATCATTTCTGGATAGGCTGCAAGGGCGAATACCTACGCCTGAAAGGCCGTTGTCTGCTTCCGCAGGCTTATGGATATCCTTTGATTAGGGCTCGGCCCACAAATACCGGCTGGATTTGGAAACTAAGTACTTACAAGGCATCCTAACCCCATGCTCCACATAAAGGTACTACACGAGGCTACCTATTCTAAGTATTATATGGATTCCATAACAATAGAAATATTCCTACTCTAACTAAATAATTTTCCTATGATTGTTAATAACAAAAGTATAATGCAGTAGCCTCGCAATTATGTGAATACTACTTTATGTTAAATACTGAAATACAGTCTAGATCAAGTTTTAAAAGAAGTATTGTTCTTATGGACTATATGCGTCCCTTTCAATTTCATACTCGTTTATATGTAGGTATCTATCTTTTTCTATCATGGGGATTGTTGCCAGATTATTTGGTGGCTATCGGTCAGAGATAATATAGCTGTTGGTAATCATTTACTGTACCTGTCATTTGTCAATTTCGATTATTCTGTGTCTCTTGAGTTTACCCCAGTTTTTTTTCTATTACGTATTTATTTCAAACAGATTAGTTTTTATAAAAAAGCCACTATCGCCGTCGTTTGTATTATCTGTTGTAAGTCCCTATGATAAAACAGCTGTTATAATCACATGTAATACAAAGGTGATGTATTCGTAGAATCGGAGTATGGAATCTTACAGGCGAAGTGTATTCGTCGAAGGAAAAGCAAGTGATCCTAAATTCCTTTTTACATATTTTGCAAAAAATATGAATGTTTCTAAGGCCGTGGAGGAAACAAGTAAAGCGCTTGGTTGTGGTAAAAGAATGGTGTATTCTGTTCGCAATGAAAAAGAAAACCATCCAGTGGCAAAGCTTACAAACGAAGATAAATTGAAACAACAATTTTCGTTTGAAAGTATGATGAACACATTCAGACACTTGTTAGATGTAAAGTTCATAGCTTTTTTGTAAGAAATACTCCGCCTGCGATGGCCATGATACTAACTGCAGTAAATAGCGAAGAAGGTTAACCCGATTTTTCGAAAAGTACACTCTACGGGTTCTTACTTGACATTGGTTTTACATTCGAGAAAATTGGAAAGAAAGTAATGTTGATAGACCGTGATGATATTATAAGATGGCGACATGATTGTTTACGTGCTATTAGGAGGTATTGTAATCAAGGGAGAAACATTGTTTTCACTGACGAATCGTGGGTAAATACTGGACACTTTGTAACAAAAGCATGGACTGATAGCACAGTAAGTACGTCTAGGCAAGCATTTCTGCAAGACTTAAGTATTGGTCTAAGAGCACCAAAAAGTCGTGGTCAACGTTATGCCTTAATTCATGCTGGTAACGAGGAAAGTTTTGATCTGGGTGCTGAATATAATTTCTTATGTAAAAAAAACTCTTGATGTCCACGATGAAGTGTGTGCGGAAATATATGAGGATTGGTTTTTCAACTATCTATTACCTAATTTACCTGCTCATTCCGTCATAGTTCTTGACAATGCGCCCTACCATAGCCGGATATTAGAAAAAATACCTACCACGAGCTGGAAAAAGGAACAGTGGTTGACACAGAAAAATATTTTTGTCGAGGAAGGCTTATTGAAACGCGACTTACTTGAAATTGTAGCACAACAAAAAAGCAAGTACAATAAATATGTAATCGATGAACGTGCTGCTCAACTGGAGTATATCTACCATTTTAAGATTGCCGCCATACCACTGCACTTTAAACCCCATTGAAATGGTATGGGCGAAGGTTAAAGCTTATATCAGGCACAATAATTCGGAATTTAAAGTGCAAAATATGCCTCTGCTTATTTAGCAAGGATATGAAAATGTTCCTGTAGAGAATTGGCAAAAATATGTTAAACATGTTATCAAAGATATAATAGTTATGTAATGTAGTATTTAGCAAAATGGTTTTAATTTTACCCATTTGAGTTGAGGAAGGTATGTGGCGGTTGGATGAAATGCAAAATGAACCGAAAGAATGTATTATTAATTTAACATCGACCTCATCGTCATCTTCCTATTGGTCTTCCGACATTAGATAATCGTGTTATTATGATTATAGAAATGATTTTTAATTTGTTGTGACCATACCTCTGTAAATATTTGTAAATATATTACAACATGTATGTAATATCTATGTATGTTTTCCCCAAAATAAATACAAAACCATAAAATAAAACATTCTATTTATGTTGTGTATTTTGATGTGGTATAAACAATAATACAATCAACATTCTATGAATTTTTATGTTAATGGAACATAACCAATAAATGCAAACAGCAAACAAAATTCACTGAATTGACATTTATTAAGCGTCAACCTGAAATTCGTCAAGTTATTCAGAGCGACAACATACGAAAAATTAAGTACTTCAATAGATTTGGCATCGGTGGATACTATCTCCATAAGAGTAATACTTCCTTCTCAACGTGAACCAGACTATACGTGATATGTGTTTAGTTCACATAATCGCGAGTCTACTGCAAATCGATCAGCTATCAATATTTGCGCCCATGGAACGACGGTAGTTAGTCCATTAAATAATATATGTAAAACCTGTCGAAGTAGGCGTATAAAACAAGAGATTGGAACATTATTAATTTCTTGGTGTTATGTTGATAATTATGAAGAAATAGCACTCTAGATAGCGAAATAAAAATTCGAATTTCAACACTAACAGATCAGATGTTTTCTGACTCAGAAAATTATGTAGAATCTAAATATGCCAAAATATACAAGGATCAATTTTAATTTGAGCTTATTTTCGGTAAAACTGAGGGTGATAAGATTTCTTTCAATTAATGTATATTTCTTTCATTGAACTATTTTTTTAATATAGGTGATAATATTAAAAAATAGTGCTTCTAGTATGTAATAAAGGTAAATGGTTAAAAATAGGATTTAAGGTATGTAGATAAAATATATTTTTTTAAAAGAAATTATTTTTGAAATTACCCTTATAATTAATATTTGCTTATCAATATGAACAATTTTTTTACTGGTACCTTAAGTATATTATGAATATTGTATGTGTATTGAAAATGATACCTTTTCAGATTTGTTTAAATTATTTATTATACCTCATGAAGTGTAATTATGATCAATGTTTATTTCGAGCATATGTTACACTTATCAGGCTAATAGAGTGTTATTTCTAACTTGTCTTTTATCATCTTTAACATTTTTTAAGTGTACTTAAGCATATTTTCTTCTAGCATATTTTAAAATAAAATTTAAATTTGAATATACCCCGCCAAAAAAAACAATTTCACAGATATAGCGCTCGGTGTCCTTTATCATAACTAAACTCTAAGAACGTCATGTGAGTAGGGAGTTCTATATCTATTATGTTACTAATCTATGCTGCAGACTAATTCTGCATCCAGCGCGCTTAGTCGATCAACATCTTGAATCGTGCTCCGTCGCCTACGATCGACCCTCGTATAATAGTTTATAATGCCTGTCGTTGTCCACTCCTTGTTCATAAGAAACGATAGCGACAAATTTTTCAAAATCCAAACTAATCTAGAAAGGTCTACAATAGAAGGAACATTTAATCCTTTATCTTAAGTTTTATTTCTAAAGTAAGTATGCCCTTACTTAAATAAATTGGCTATCGCATGGAGACAGTCATACAGAAACGTCAGATTCATACTATATGCAGGAAGGAGCTCAGATACAATCTCACGATATCCGAATTTGCATTCGTAGTCCATTTACAGCAGGGGTCAGCGGACCGTGGTACTGTCTGGACCGACAATAGAGATGAAGAGGTAGTTAGAGGTCGCGTCAGTCGCTGTACCAGAGCTAAAACCGGCGAACGGTGGTGAGAGGACAGGGAGAACTCGCTACTGGCGGATCCGGAAAATCGTGGGACGGAAGAGTCACACTTACCTGTTGCACCGCCCGTACGGATGAAGGACGAGGACGGTAAGCGTTATCCTTTATCCGCTTGATGTTGTATTGATTATACATAGGGAGGCGATTTGCGGGAACACTAGGCTTTGTTTCCGGTAGAGCACGGTGCGCGGAAACGTATGTAGAACTAGGTCAAATTTACATAAGAGATACCCTGGAAGAGATGAAGTCCTCTGGTGCAAAGAAGAAAAAAGGAATAACTTACTTTACCGAGTCCATTTCCACGGGAGATGTACTCAGGGAAATTATTTATACGCAAGAACATTCCATTTAAGTGTATGATCAAAGTGTCGTGTAAGGGAATGTTTGAGTTCGTGTAATGCTATTTTAATTTTGTATTCTTTCAGGTCATATCTCAGATAGAGATCCAAGCAACACCATAAATTTCTAAATGCGCATTTCATCCATACAATATTTATCGTTTATTGGATACTTAGAACACAATATAATATAAAGAGTTTATAGAAACTTGTATAAGACAACAATTAACACCCACATTTGCAAGAATAAAACATCAAAAACTACAAGATATAGCACACAACACTATAAATGTTGAATAAATATTTATTTTTGATTCATATTAATAATATAAAAAAAACTTAATAAGTGGAAAAATAATTAAATGAGGATTCTAAGATGGAAATCTCATTGTTATCAATTATTCTTTCACTTATTAGGTATACATACTATTGTGATTTTTATAAAGGATTAGCAGGCTAGTATTTTTCTTAATAACAAATATGAACTTTTATTCTTTAATCTGCCTTTTCTTTACAGATACCTATTCTTCCAAGTCAAATAATATTTTAAAGATACAATCCCTCTTCACTAGATGGCTTACACATATGCCTCGATTTCATCACTGCAAGTCATGCGCATTAGTAACCGCCCATCTTTTTAACCAATGAGTAGTATATATATATTTTTTTTCCTAGTAGTAGTTAGGTTGCCGTGGTGACTGACATGATGTGCCTTCTAAATCAATAACCTGTACATTTTTAGGCTTTTACTTCATTAAATATCAAATTTACAGTTTAATTTTAATCATTTAATGTAATGAATGCTTTTATAGTAATAAAGATAGTATAAATATCAATAATATGCACAATTTATTGTATAATAATATATCAAAAATATTTCAGGAGTATAAGAACTTCTTGCTCTAGGTGAGAACACTTATTTGCAATATTTAAATCAATATCAAAACAACTTTTAAATCTCCCGCTACCATATAATACATTTCTACCAATCTGTACATATTAAAATATCAATTTAAAACTTTTATTTACAAATGTAAACCTCAAAGTTTACGAAATGTTAAATACTTATTTACACAGAAATTTAGAAATGAACTGTACAAAATACCTCCAATATTAGCTTGCGTACACCCCAAATTATTTTAGAATGGAGTTTCCTCGCGGTGACAAACCAAACATGTCGCAGAAAAGAATCCACATTAAAAGTACAACAGCCAGTATCTAAGGAATTAAGGTCCTCCCAAGCAGCCAGTATGTCGTAATACTCGAAATAGCAAGAATACGTACAATTGTACAAAAGAAAAAGTACCAAAGATATGTTAATACAGCAAATTTCTTATAATGTTGAAAAATCTTGACGTGTCTTCTATATACCACAGATATCGATTCATAAAGAAGATTCCCTTTGATATATTACAGAAATATAATTTAATTAATTTGACTTGACGAGAAATGAAGCAATCTGTTAAGGACATTATCAACCAGCACCTCGCCTCCATGGTTCTCATGTTCAAATTAGTATCGATACCAAGGAAACTACATTAAAATCATACAGTTACCGTACGATAAACATATACAATATACTGGGCGAGTTTTTTTTATCTTGAGACAACGGAGTATCTCTAAAACACTGCAAATCAAATCAAAAAAAAGATCTTAATAAGATTTGTTATAATCTAGAGGGCTCACTGAATGGTGCCAAACTCGATCCCCCCCCAGAGTGGAAGGGCGAACAACTTTGAAATCTTAAATGGGAACCCCCATTTTGTATTGCAGATTCGGGTTCTACGCCATCAAGTATGTAGTTCTTGTTTGAAACTTTTTTTTCGATTCGTTACAGATTATGTATATAATCAAATTCCCTTCTACCATAAGTGTCGGGATTAACTATTATATTGTTTTACCGTTCAAATATTCAACATTAACTAATTTGTATTGGATTAATAATTAATAATCTAAATGAGGATCGGACAATGTGTAAGTATTTACAGTTTGTCAAGTACTGAATAAAGTACCGTTTTTGTATCGTTGAATAGCATTCCAATTGTGAATAAATAAATGTATCGAAGTGAAGGAGCACAGTTTCGAACACAAGGCTTTTTGAAATGTTAGTACGTACCTATACTGCATTTACAAACAGGTGTGTACTGTGTGTACATGAAATAATAATTATATATATTATT
The DNA here is from genome assembly GCA_004143645.1 of Protaetia brevitarsis. Classification (NCBI taxonomy): domain Eukaryota; kingdom Metazoa; phylum Arthropoda; class Insecta; order Coleoptera; family Scarabaeidae; genus Protaetia; species Protaetia brevitarsis. The sequence continues at coordinate 97,803 of RXPK01001560.1, forward strand.
AATGAAATTCATCGTATGTTCCTCAACATTAAGACATTAGGTTGACTAGTATCACTGACGAACCTTGGTATGGTGAAACATATGTATACTAATATCATCATTTTATTGTGATCTAAAAATAAGAATAAAACTGTTGAATCTTATTTTATACTTACTACAATAAGTGTTAAGATCTTCGCGAGACAAAATATTAAAATACAGTTTATACTATATACCAATTTTTGGTAAAAGATAAACTACATTTCAATAGGATAGTTAACCGTTTACTCAAAGGTGTTTCACCATTAGCCTCATACTAACTCAGTATAATATACAGAGCAGTGCAATAAAGAAAGCTTAATAGTTATTACATGAAAGAGCGGTAGGTGTCACTTACAGCGCTGTCGGTTTCAGTTTGCCTGATGAGATCGAGCGCCGTAAATGACCAGACGCACGATTTTGTATTAGATTTTAGGCCGAGAAAAATATTTAGAAAATCCTATTAACAAGTAATATATGTAAAATATATATAGAAATACGCCAAATCGATAGATGCGGGTTGGTTGGTAGCACTGTGTTTTAACAACTTAACTGAAACTTAAGTCTATATCAAAATTAATTTTCTTATTTTATTTTTAGTCAGAAACAATTAAAGCAACAATTTTGGCACTACTTGTCGAACTTTCAAAACTAACACAGTACCAATACAAAATACAAATTTTTATTATTCCTTAATAAAGATTAATTAACGTTTAGAAACTTAAACGTCTCGATAACTTCTAAACGAAGACAAATCGGACCCGCGCAAATAACAAAAAAAAAATGTTTGGAATCAACCTAGTTAACATCTGCCAAAGTTTGTCATGAGCTCGTAGAACACCCGGTATTTAATTCTAGTAGTCTTGTTTATGAATGACTACGATGTCTTCAGGGTCTTGTCAACGACATGATAATAATTAATCTTTCAGCTACACCAAGTAAGCACAAAGGAATTGCTTACTAAGGGTTGTTGCGATCTCCAATCGCCCTGTACCTGGGAATATTAAATATCAACCGAGATGAGTTGAGAAGGGTAGCAACGTCTACAGACCAGATCGCTTAAACCGTTTGCCTCCGCTCTCGTAATAATTATTTGGGCGGCCGTTAATTAAGGCCAACAAATTCTGACAAGGCTAAGTAGAGTTCTCCACGACGGTAAAGTGGTGCAATGTGCAGCAACCGTATACAAACTTTGTGCGGTCTAATACGCGGAGAATTTAAATTATGATGCCCTCGCCTCCCGCTTTTATACTTAGTACGAGTAATTAATTTTAATTTTTTAAGACTTTTAATAAAAGCGCGCAATATTTTACGATTTAACGTGACGAGTAGCGTTGTTGCGGTAAAGCGAAGTAGCTTTTACGCGTTTGTCCCTTGGCGGTTTATGGAGTTTATGATCTGTTAGTCCGATTACTTATATTAATATTAAATCGTAAAATATGCGCGGTTAGAGTATGAAAAGCATAAAACAAAGAAGGCATACAAAAATTCAAAAAAGCGCTAAATAATGAGGTACGAAACATTTACGTAGTATATAAAAAACAACCTGTGTTACGCGGATATGATATATTGCTCTAACCTTATATCAAGAATGTAGTATACGAGGCTTAAAAGGAATGTGAAGCTGTACAGGAAAGGTTGGCTAAGTATTTCAGGAGCAACGTACTATTATTCAACGCTCTGTGGATAGAAATACTTTTCATTACTATTTTATGGGAAATATTTTCTTTAGCTCGCGTATAGTGTATTTGAAAATAATGATGAGACTCCTGTTTCTAAAGTAATGTAATAAATGAAAAGAATAAAAGAAATTCTTATCCTTTTATTTCGGTAATGCACACAATATTGTGAGTTATTTATCTTATTTGACGTTTTTATTTTAAAATTATGCTTTACTTTAAAAAGAAAATAAATGTGATAGCTAATTATTAGAATATCAAAATTCAAACTTTAAAATAGGATTTTTTTTTTTTAAAAATATCATATGCTTTATTTATTATGATTTTTTCCCAATTTTTTTTTCGGTACCTCGTATATATGCCCTTCAACCCCACAATATCAGAAATCTTAGACCAGAATTTGTTTTCTCTTCGTTTGTCTTTTTGGTCAAGTCAAATTTCATCGGTTTATAAAAAAATTGGGAATTTGAAAAATTTCTCTTTTATAAGTAATTTACCCCTACCGATAAACTAAACCTCTTCAAATTCTAGTGTAAACAGGAAGTTTGGCTTGAAAGGTGAGGTTCGACATCCTTAAAAAAAATTATAGTAAACTTTTGCTTATGCTTAATCTTGGTGCGTACTTCCTTGGAAATAATTTAGGAATATGCGTAACTGATTCAACTGCTAATGATTAGTGAACTAGTTTCAGTGAATTTATTAATTGATTTTTGCAACGTCTTTTTTGTGGAAAGGTCAATACCGTATCGATAAGGTACATTTCGAATTTCGTAACTTTCCACTAAATAAACACGCTTTTGTTTGATTAACATTTTCAAAAATGAATTGGTAGAATATGCCACCAGGTGGGGTTCATGGTCTATTGTGGGAAGCACCATATTAGCAAGAGCAATGAAACGGGGACAATAATAGGAACGGATCCGAGCTTTAGGCATTTTTTTTTTTATTTTCAAAAATGCCTGTTACTGTAATTGAGGTTTATTTTGATAAACCTGTATCTATAAGCATGGAAAATATATGGTTGCAGACTTGGACATAGCTTTTAGGCGCTATATATGCACAGAATCCGACCATTAATTACTATTTTTACTTAGGTTTACTTTGTTTTTGGGTATGATGATTGGGAGCATTAAACGAAAAATCAAAGCTGCCACTAAAGTGACATTCTGTGCATTTGTAGCGTCTAAAAGGTATATCCAAGTCTGCAACCATATATTTTCGATGCTTACAGATATACAGATAACTTTACAGATGCTACAGGTATGCACAGAATTCTACCTTTAAATTTGAAAATTCGTAATCAAGTAGAAAACTGTTTTTTTTTAATAAATTTTATGTAAAATAATAAATACTTAGTACTTTTCCTCCTAAAATAACTTTCATGTTTTCTTAATTTTATAATATTCCCGATCTAATGGATCATATGGTAATCGAGGGGTTGCAAAATAATAATAAAGATTTTTCTTCTATTTTAACTCCAACTCCAAACTCAGAGCAGACTGGAAATTTATAGAGCTATAACTTTTTGCCACAATCCATTTTTCTTAGTAACATATAGGTATACTGTGAACGGATGAAAAGGTACTAAAAAAAATGTTTCAACTGACTTGCAAATACCATATCTACTGCATTTTAAAAAATTAAATGCAAACGATAAGACTCAGATTAAGCAGGATTTATTTCCCAATATTAAATTCAATTCAAACATTTTTCGTCCATCATACCTATTGTCAACTCAATCCGTGGACACACTATATTTCGGCTGCATAATCTAGAAATAGATATATTTCTAAGTATCTAGATAACATCAAGTCAAATTACTTAAGAAATGGGAAGATTATGCTGAATAGCAATGAGGCCATGCTAGTGCTGCATCCACTATGCACGCGTTTCATAAGTTCTGTGCTGGGGCCGATGTTATGGTATATAATTTATGCTGAAGTTCTGGTTTTAGAACTTACTTTAGAAGTCTAGAGTGTCGCCTTCACTGACGATCTGGCACTGATTGTTGAGGCTGCTGATAGAGATACATTAATGAGAAATGCAAATGTAAATGTAAACGCCTTGATAGAATAAGTAGTTAAATGAAAAATGCACAAGCTCCATTTAGCACCTGATAAAGCAGAGGTAGTTATTTTGAGAGAACTTATGAAAATAAGCAGATTGCTACAGATAGCCAGGCGTACATTAGTCAACCCCAAGATACAATCAAAATTGGTTTGCGAATGTAATCGAAAACTGAATAACCTTGCAGACCACAACAAAGTCAGTTTGCTGTGGATGCCCGGACATTCAGCAACCGAGGGAAGTGAAAACGCTGATGAGTTAGCAAGAAAGGGATCATCTGCTTCATATACAGGCCCAGAATTTGTTCTAGGAGTATTAAAAACACAGCACGAGAGCGAGTAAGAAGTTGAGCCAAAGAGAAAGAAAAAGAATACTTGAATAATACAACCAGGCAAACTCATAGCAAGACCTCTGTTAAAGGTCTATCAAAAAAGAAGGCTGAAGAACTAATGTAGCTCAGTAGGGATCATCTTCGCATTGTAACAGGTCTCCTAATAGGACACTGTCCTCTGAAAGAACACCTAAATAAAACTGGGATCAACACTGTAGATACCAACTGCAGACGGTGTAATGAAAGGGCAGAGAACACCTACCATATTCTGTGGAAATCCGAGGCTCTGAACTCAAGAAAACAGGTGTTTTTTGCCAAATTAAAAATGAACCCAGTAGATTACTTCCATCAAGCAGCCGAGACTAGTACAGATTAGTGCAGGGTATACTAGGATCCTGGAATGGCTGGTATAATTTAATGGGTAAAGAAGTGGGAGACTAAATACAAAAAGCCAAGAAGCTGTAGTGTTTACGGAGATACCATGTCAGACGACTTCCACAACAACAAAAAATAGCAAATAATGTAACACCTGTTGTAAATCTTACAAGAGTCCTTTCGATCATAAGGGGATATAAAAGCGAAAAGAAAGCGATGCTTTACAGTACTGTACACACCATTCTCTTATATGGAGCCCCATTTGGCATTAAGCATTACAACATGCGCAACAACTGCAAAAAGTACAGAAAAAATATGGTTTTGTGAGTTGCTTCAACGTTCATAACTGTGTCCGGGAGGAGCTGTTCAAATAATAATTGCTAGGATACTGGCAATTCATCTGATGGTACAGACAAGTTAATAACATATATTCGAACAGGAATGGTGAGAGGTGCCCTAATGCCATCAGTGCCAGGGAAAGATCGATTAAACTATGGCAGAACAGATTAGAAGATGGTGAAAGGGCAGTGGACCAAGCGACTGACCACTAATATAGGAACTGGGTTAAGATGTAAATATAGACAAATAAATTATTTTTGGCACGAACCCTGAGAGGACACAGTTCCTTTCGTGCTTTTGCCAAGCATATAGGCCAAGTCGTTATAGATGTGTGTATATGCTGCTCAAAGGTTGATAATTTTGAACATACACTATTAGAATATAAGAGTTAGAATGGGTATAGAGCTGACATATGATAAGTTAAAATGTGATCCATGATGTTGTACTTTAGTCCCAGAGTATATTCTGGATCACACGTAATCTATTTATTGCACTTAGCACTAAATAACTATACTTTTGTTTCTTTTTGTATTATATGTGCTTCGCTTGAGCTGTTCCTTATCTTGTAATCATCGGGATATATAAAATTTAATTACTTAGTTTTTGGTATAAATTAAAATTAAGCGTTTCTCAATGTAAACATAGAATCTTGATTGAAATGATACCTTTTGTAATTTGCGCCAACTTCCCCTAACTTGGTCTAACAAACTGGAAACATTTTCCTGGCATGTAATTACAGGAAGCAGCCCTGTGAAAGGTACACTCAGCGATTTTCACTTCTAAACAGCCTTGCCAGTTGTTGCCCTGCTGAGGAGACAAGTTTAGTTCAAGATGATATGGAACAAGGCATCAATAGTGACAACTGATACTATTAATATCATTAATTACTTTAATTATGCATTCCGAACATATTGTTTGCGTATTAAACGCGAAAATTATGCGAAATGGATAGAATTTGAGATAGAACATTTTCGCCAGGTCTTCTTCCACAATTTATCAGACACATTTTTAAAATAGCTCCGAAATTGCTTCGACCAATTTAATTTTATGGGCGCTTAATTAGTTGGAGCGTTGCTTTCATGCCGGGATTCTCTTAGAAAAATTGCTCCTTCCTTATTATACGGCGACGAAATTTCGAAGGGCCAATTTTTCTTTGTTAGCGGTGCTTTATGTGTATTATTTTCGGAAGAGATGAGTGTTAATTAGAACACCGTGGAATCACTTTTTTATTCCGCGCCGGTAATTAGAAAATTTAATTCAGGATGATACCTTTTTCTCCTCTCCTGCCTAATATAAAGTGTGCGAGATTTAATTTTAGGTGGAAAAGATATCTACCGGCAGTTCCGCCTTATTTTTTTACTCAATATGCTCGGGGCATAAAAAGATATTTAGATACTTAAAAAAAACGTTTGGGGGGAGGAAACGTGAAGCTACTTAAATGGGAATTGAGATTAATATTTTACCAGTTCCAATTCGGTTGCCATCAGATACGTTCATATTAAATTCAATAACAAAGGTTTGTATATGCAAAAGCTTCCTTGTTTGTTTTCAAAAGCTTTTTTTTTTGGAAGCTCAAATTTCGAATTCTCGTTACTGCAATCCGTGTAATACGTAATATACGTATCGCAAAAAAAAACTCAACTGAAAATTATGTTTACTTTCCTCTTCAGTTCTCTGGTGCTTCGGTAAAAAAGGCCCTTTGCCCATAATTTAGTTAATTGCGAATTTTTCACCTTAGAGCCGATATTTTTCAGACCGAACTAGCATGGAACAAATCGATGGCTCGGTTAATAGTTTTTATGGCTAAATAGTGTTGCGGTCGTGTTCGACGGTTTCGGCCGCTGCGGTCATAAATAACGACGATAAATTTCGGCACCGTTTGCAGCCGTAACCGTATCGGTTTCAGCCGTCGATGTCGGTCGTACTGCGTGGAAAATAATTGCGTTAAAAGGCAATGAAATCGAACAACACGCGGGAGCCTTTCGTATAAATAATTCCGTGGCCGTAAACCACTCGCTCTTATAAGACACAGTGAAAGGATGTATTACTCGCAGTTGTTCTTATTAAATAAGGTTTGGTTAGTATATGATGCACTTTATCACATATGCCTTTAGATGTTGTCGATTAAATTACTAAATTAAATTCGTTATAAAATTATTAATAATTTATTTAAAAGGGATAATTAATTTTAAATTAATTGCCTTGTTTGCCCCTGGTATGATTTCAGACTAATTTATATCAGTGATGTTAGCTGTATCCGTGAAATGGTACACTTTAATGTACCCTGCTAGTTCGCCCGCTTCTGACGCTGGCTGACGACCTCCTTTGTTCGCTTGGATACCTACGCTCTCCCACATGCTTCCCTCGGCTCTCCGTCAATCAGGGACGTTGCGCTGTCCACGTGATCGCGACAAACTTCTTTATTTGTTACTTTCTTCTTTGACATCGCCGTACGTACACACACACACCGACTAAATATAACTAAAAATATGTTATAAATTCTACATGTTTTATATGTTTACATAAATAGAATGAAATGAAATATTTTTAATTAAGGAAATAAGAATAAATAATAAATAAATAAAGAATAAAGTATTTTAGGCCTATCATTACACTTGAAATCTACACTGAAAACCGTTCTGAACACAACAAAGATCTGTTTTCAACCAGTATACAGGGTTTTCCACGAAACTGGCTAGTTAGAAGTTTTCCGATTTAATGAAATTCCTCATATTTTTTTTTTAAAATGGGGTTTGCAACAATTTGGCGCTTACTTTCTTTCTAAAATGTTTTCACCTTTTTTCACTTTCCGTTAATGTCCTATATATTATAATTATAATTATAATATCAATTTATTGCCATCACATTGATACATCTATATTATGAACAGAAATGCCAAAAAGACTAAATCACCTTGATAAAGTGCTCTTTCTTTAGCCTTAGTTTAAATTTTCATGGATATGGCCAGAAATATATAACATATGAATTAATACACGACCAATTTATTCTTCCTTTCCTATCACTCAAGTACGTTTTTGAATTCTCCATAAAATTCTATGACGATTACTACTGAGATTTCCTATGCCTACTTGCGCACACATTCACCTTACACTCCTCTTCAACAGTTTTCTTTGAATTACTCTTTCTATTTAAAGGTTTCAAATAGCGAATAACTTTTTTTCTGGTACTGTTGCTTAAAAAGAATCTTGCCACTTTGTTCGTCCGAATAGGTCCTTCGTAAAAATGTTTTATATCAATCCCATTATGATGCCAAGAATAATGATTTCTTTAATACAATTAAATGAGCCGTGCGTAAAAACTGTGTACATTATATTCTTATCTAATAATCTAAGTAAAAAATCTACGTGTATCTCTGGATTTAGGTTCTTATCATCGTGCTAAAGTCGTGTTGGTTGCCCATCCTTCTGAATTTTTCTGATACGCCCTATATGTATGGAAATATAATGCATATTAGAATTAAAGAACGAATAAGAGCTAAAGGGAGAAATAAAGGCGAACAAACTCGAATGGAGCAGCAAGGAAGAATTGTGGAAGATGCAAAGAAATCGAATAAAGAAAGAAAAGAATCGAGAAATTAGAAGATAAACAGGAAAACGATGAGAAACATAAAAAAATAAACAATATTATAATAAGGGGAGTGGGTGTGCGTGAGAAGCTAGAAAAAGAAGGGATGCAGCAGTTCCTTACGAGACGAGCTATCGGTGATCACCAAAGTAAAAAAAATTAACGATCAAATATTCCAAATAATAAAAGCGCAACTGCAAACATTCTAAGTAAAACAGGAAATAGTGAAGGCGAAAAGTAAATTGAAAGGAGTAAAGAAATACATCGGCAAAGATTTAATAATAGATGAAAGATTCTCTAAAAAGAATCAAGAAGCATCGCGAGGGAAGAACAAAGTAAAGCAAGCAATGTAAAAGTAAGATACAAGAAAATAATAATTAGCGATGGAAATTACGAATGGGATAAGAGAAGCCAAGAGTGAAAGCCTAGCAAAAAAAAAAAAAAACAAAGCAGGAAAATGGTATGACAACATTAGCAGAAATTCAGACCACGAGAAAGGACAAGAACTCAAACAAATCAGACAAAAAGAACAGGGCAAAGGGAAAGAAAATTTGGTGGTATTATAGGATAGGAGAAAATAAGAACAAACAACAAAAGGTACCAAAAGAGATGAACTAGAGACATGAATGGGTTACATATGAAGAGACAGTAACAAGTAAATTGGGAGAAGCAAAAAGAATATCTCAAAACTACACACAGCAGAACTCAATGGAGGAAAATGGTGAAGAAAATTGAGGAAGAAGCATAGTGATAAAACAATTTAAGTCATGAGCCTTAAAGGCCCTCAGAACTAATATTGTCCTCAGACATACTGCTTTGGACAACATATCTTTTGGGTATACAACTATACATTCATCCTGATCGTGTCGGTGATAGTGCCAGATGGCACGCAGGGTGAGAATTTCCAATTGGAACAGGCTAGAGGACGCGCTGGTATTAAAAAAATTACGAATAGCTAGCCCCCATATATTTCTTCAGTAGGATAGTAAGCGTCGTGGTGGTGTGTTGCCAGTATCTCCTCTACTCCGATAAAATGGTTAGTTTTTCTTCAATAAAGTGCATGAGACTCTAGTACATTAGTTATGATCAATTTTGTACGAAAAAGAAAACATAAGTGCAAACAACTGTGGTTTTATTAATAAAGGTTCGAAATGTTGAACCGTTTAAAAATAGCATAATTAAGGATATTCTTATCTCAGGTAAGTTACTTGAGTCGCTTATTAATAGCAATACGTTTTGTCAGTAATTCCACTTTTTGCAATATAAATTCACCACAGAAACATAAATTCGTTTAAATTAAATTTCAAGATTCTCGCGTCTTTGGAATGTCCATATGAGTAAATCTACGCTTAAATTACTGAATTTCGGTTCATGCCATAAACACGTATCAACTATTAACATAGCAGTACCACCTTATAATAGTTTTTCCACCAGCGGTCGCAAACTGTTCAGCGGTTATACAAAATACTTAACCCCAAAATTTGCCGGACGTACTAAAATGAAATTTCTTATAAGTATCAACAGAAAGATTTAGATTAGGATTAAAATAATACGTTTAGTTTTAGGGTGATTTGTAACCGGAATACCATTGGAGGGATCAAATCAGCGGGCATTAGGGCGGCAAGTTAGTCAGGCATCAAATAGGGGCCCTTGTACATCTGATCACGCAGAATGGCTCGGAACATGAACATATATCTCGGGAAAAATTGTGAAAGTTACCCAATGGTTACAGGTAAATTTGGATAAAATTAAAGTGATAAACTCTATTTAACAATTAACATTTTTAGGTTGGGATTAGGATTTTATCAAAATAACCGTTAAATTTTACAAAATTAATCGAGACACGTCCGTCTCTCACGAAGGTTGGCTAGTGAATCCTTTTGAATAGGAATTCTCTAACAGACTTCGATAGCGATTGTCCTTCGACAAGGAGGTAGACTGCCTCAGAAAGTCCGCTAATTTCATCGAAGTGAGGGAAAAATAAGATTTTTAATACATAAGAATGCCCGTGTGACCAACTGGAACTATGGAATATTTACACAAAATTGAAATAAGTAATTATTGCAAAATTCTGGAATCACCTTACATCCGTTATAAGATAAAGGTAGGGTTCTCTAGATCATGAGAAAAATACATGTAAAATTTTTTAATACTTCTTACTATGTCAAATTTAAAATCTTAGAATTAATTACTTTACAAAAAGTATGCAACCTTGCGTGCACGCCAAATTTCGACGAAACCGAATTCCAGCAATTTCCCCTGTCTTTCCGTTGACATATTAATGCACTCGGATTACAAACACATATAAAAACATTATTAGACTAAATTTAAATGAAGTAAGTACACTGTAAAAAAATTTCATTCGAATGCACCTGGATCAAACTTGATCTGTCATATCTGTTGTAAACTATTACTAATCAAATTTCTAATATTCATTTCATGTGTAGGTAATCACTTACTGATCATCTCTACTTCTTGAAGGGGAACGTTCTGAAGGAAAATGCCTTGAAGGACTTGCTCAATGCAGAGATTTCCTACATCACCTGGACATCGGCTGGCTGTCTACTGCTACATTCTATATCCTTATTATTTTTAAAATACATAAAAGTAAAACTAGTAACTTTACACTTAAATAATAACAAATGATCAATCCATGACAGTTGATATACTTGAAATTAAAATCAAATAATAAGCATTGAAGGTCCTTCTATGCATAGATAACATATTTACTATATGTGCTGTGGTTCTTGCATTCAGAGCCTTGATAAACTGGATTGTGTGATATCGAGACAAACTTCTCTCAAATGCAAAAGGCTCTGAGGTCGTTAAGTACCTTATGCATATAATCTGAAACGGCACGCTAGTCTATCTCGTGCTCCCACCTGAATCGTAAACAACGAATACACTGGTATAAATAGACGACGAAGTACACAAATGTGCATATAGATTTGTGTCGGGTTCGAACGAAAACGAGTTCAACGCAGAGCTGATGTCGCTCGACTTGTACGGGAGTCTCTTTTAAAAGCCTGCCGTGTAATCTTTTCCCTTCAGCATTCCCCCCACCCTGCTATGCTATACGGACCGAACAATTCGCGCTCCCTACCGATGCGACGCGTGAATAATCACGATCTTTTATTTACGTCGGTTGCATGCATTTTATTCGGAATTTGGTGAAGAAAAAGAAATGTAGACGCCCAGGAATCACGAAGTCATTGTTCGCATTTCAATTTCTATCATTCTGTTACACCCCTTACCGTTACGTCTGGTTTACTAGAACCGTTTTCGATCCGCGAAGGAAAAACTCATTATCGCCTGTTTCAGTAATACTACAACCCCGTAGTCGTCCGTAGAATATAGCCTTTAAAATGATAACTTTATCCTTTACTGGTGTAATTTTACGTCCGTTGCATGAAAAGAATAATCAATACCTTTCGTTTCAACATGATTTTTAAATTGAACTGCCTTTCACGATGTTGGTAATGCAAACCTGTTTTCCCGGATAGTGCAATTTTTCAAACATGGGTTTGCATTTCACGTTCAATATTTTATTTTCTGAATTGCACGGCTGGTGTGGTGCATCTAAAATTACCAGGATTCGTACAACAGCGCTGAACTTTCTACTGGGTATTCTAAACGAGTTCACTGCAATACGATATCTCTACTATGTATCATTTTATTATAATTCTTGAGTCAATACTTAATTTTTTCAAGAAAATGGTGAATACCAATTAAACATTTTTAATCAATTACTTTAATATGTTTAAAATGTTTCGGCCTCAAGAGATCATCCTCAGAGCCATCCTCACAATGACAAGAATAAACTACATTAAGCCACAGATTAAAATTAAATATGTCATAATTATTAAATATTATTAATAATTTAAATAAAATCTTCGTCAACGCAAGTAGTAAGAATTATTATTCTTACTTACTTCTTCTATAATCTCAACTCACTCTGGAGAAAACCATTTTCAAGACAAGTTTGGTTATTATTTTTTTTAAAGTGCATACTAAGAGGGAATAGATTTATTTTAAGGAGTAGCACTGCTTAATTCGGTTCAATATATTGTTTACTTCGGCATCAAACTTGAGTAAGAACATTTTAACTAAACTAACCTACACCCAACTCTGGGAACCTATGACCAGAAGGGGTTTACAGAATGCATCAACCTAAGTATGAACAATATTCGCATATTAACAAGAATATCTTCAAGTCGTTGTAAACTAAGCAGGCATATGAGTAGGGCTAGATTAGCAAAGGAATCTGGATGTACATTTTGTGGGGAACAGGATGAAACCCCCATCCATTTCCTATCAAATTGCATAGCACTGTGCAACTCAAGAGCGCTGCACCTGAGAGCATGTCAAATCCAGAGGGAGATTTACCTAACCTGGAGCGTCCTTGTACCCTGCTCTTTCTAAAAGGTAAATGATTCGAAAGGCAGCTGTAAAACAGCGTGAATAGGAGGCATAATAGACCTCTTAAGTGGCAGTCTCATATCACTCTCCGCACTTATACAAGGTGACTGGTACGTAAACCTACTATTAAAGAGCATGGTAGTGGAGCTCATTTACAATGGATTTAGCTAAATTCGCCTTATGCAAATGTCAATAGTTTTCGAGATATTCAATTTTTGTATTTTCTTCAAAATCCACCACTTACTCGTGCTCATATTTCAAATAAAAACAATAAATCTTTATTTCAATTTCTCAGTTTTCTTATCTAAAAGATACATTAAAACCCATTATATATCAAACATTGTGTCAAATACTTCAAAGTAAAGTCAAACTTCCAACCTTGTAAAGATAAATTTGAAATACTAATTGTATTAAAATTAGGCACAGGCATGACACTTGAATATCGCAGCAAACTTGTATTTTGTGACAGTGACAGTTTGTGACTTTTCTGCTATTAACGATATTTCTATGTTGTATGTATGTACAATATCTTTTCCATGTAAGATGGCAACGTTTACAACCGCCGAATGTGCGGATATCAGGAAGCTGAATCTAATATGAGCGTCGTTATCCAAATAGACGTGTTCCTGGTGTAAGTATATTTAGTGCAACATATCGCCGTCAGGCTGAGAGAGGCACCTTGAAAAAAGCTGAACATGCAGGACCTCCTGGATTTAGTCTCGATATTACGGAAGAAATTTTGCAGAGAGTCGAAGAAGACCCAGCGCTTAGTTCCAGGAGATTAGCTGTTGATATGGGTGGGTCACAGTGGAAGATTTGGAGAACTGTACGTACAATGGGCTTACATCCATACCATTATATCCCAGTTCAAGGACTACACGAAGGTGATCCTGAGCGACGGGCTCAATTTCGTATCGGTTTATTTTAAATGCTGATAGACAAGATAGACATTGCTTAGGATATTCTATTCTGGACTGGTGATTCTAAATTTGATAGAGAGTGTATAATAAATTTCCACAGTTTACATCATTGGTCAAACGAAAATCCAAACCATTATTGATTTATTTATTATTAATTAAACCATTTTGTGGGCCTCCAAAATGACGTACCTTTAGCAAGCTGGCAGAATATCATATTTTAACATGACGGATGCCCTGTACATTACACTGCAAATGTAAGAAATATATTAAACCAAAAATTTCCAAATCAATCGGTTGGGGGAGGAGGCCCAATACCGTGGCCTGCTAGGAGCGCTCCTAACTAACTCTAACTCCTCTAGATTTTTACGTCTGGGGAGCCATGAAGCAAATGGTTTATCCTACCCCGGTAAATACTCGCCCAGAATTAATAAATAGAATTATCGATGCAGCAATAACGTTGCGGAATAATATTAGTAGTAGAATTACAAGAACGGAGATTCGAAAATGGGCTCGCTTATGCATTAGAAAAAGAGGGGTTACTTTCGAGGGTAGTTTGTAAATAATGTATTATTAATTGTTATAATATAATATAATTTACCGTTTCCCTTAATTTGAAATACGAGTACGAGTAATGGGTGAATTTTGAAAGAAAAAATAATATCTCGAAAACTATTGACTTTTGTATAAGGCAAATTTGGCTAAATCTATTGTAAAAGAGCTGTATTACGATGTCCTTTAATATGTAGGTTTATGTACCAATCACCCTGTATACAATACAACCTACACCCAGAGACTTAATATACATTTCCCTAAATCTCATGTTTATTTACCTCTTTCGCATACTTTTCATGGAAGTTTGTCGTGACACATGCTTTATACTTGAATGGTCCTTAAAAAAAATTAAGTTAACATATAACTGGCTCCAGACGCTTCAATTTGTTCATTTCTATAAGATACCAAAAAATATAATATTTCAGATCTATTCGCTAAAGGATGGAAGGTGTTTTATCGATTGGCAAAACTTCTTTTTTTCTATTGTACGGTAAAACCAAAGCTATTGCGTCTCAAGTTACTGAAATGTAAGTAACTTTTTGATATAGGTAGTATATGTATACGAAAAATATACCATTAATTTCATTTATTTCAAATTTATTAAGGACGAGAAACTTACGAAGCTTCCTTCTTCAATATGGCTGATGTTTTATTTGGTAAATCTACCGCCATGATTTTAAAAGAGACTGGATAAGGCTGCTATTAATATTATTATTCATTCATTTTTTTCCTTGTAAATGGGGTGTACAATATAAAGTTAAAAAATGCGGTAAGTTCAAAGTTCATTCAAATTAATTAATTAAATATTTTTTGATTGCTAATTATTAAATGCTCTTGCGTTATCCGAATGCCTTAAGGACATTTTCCATATATATGACATATAAAGAACAATATGTAGCGTAGATCAAGAATTTTTAGCTACAAATTTAATCCTTTGGCTTATCCTTATATTTTCCTAACCTTTTCAATACCTAACGGTGATAAAACGTCGAAATATGTTGTATTACGAAGAATACTTAGTAATAAATTTGACTGGAATAGACTTGATACTTTTGTCAATCTCATATTAATGTTATTGTTTCATTGTTAAATAAAAAAAAAATAACTTGATGAAGAAGTTTATCTTTGAGTAGCAGAATGAAACACAACTTACTTTTTTGAGTCTTGACTACTCAAAGCAGATTATTAAAAGTTGAAATCTTAACAACAAAAATACTTAGTTGTTAATCATCTAGTTGTACAACCAGTCCATAGATTACTATTAAATGGTTTGCAAAGGGCAGTATTATTTACATAAGAATTAATTTGAAAACTTACCTGTCATAGTAATAATCCCTGAAACAGAAAAAAAAAATATATCAATTGTGCTTGGATTATTCTTTACACATAATTATACACAACAATAGCCAACTAATTGAATAGCAAGCGGTCAATACCATCCATCAATGCAACACGTTATTAATTGCACTGTAGACTGCTAATTACTGCCTGATTTAATGCCAACTTATTAAAACGGGCCAATGTTTCTCTGGAGGCCACACAACCTAGGCGCCGAGCTCTGTGAGCTGAACGCCGTACTAATTATGCCCCGCTTGATAATTTACTGCTATAATTTTAGCCGGGCACGGCTAACGACATGTGTATAGTTAATAATTGCTATGTGGAATCTGGTCCACAATACTGGTTCTAATGACAAACAGGATAATTAAAAATTACACCTGTTTGGAATTTCATGTACGTATAAATAAATAAATTTTATTACATTATAATTAAAGGCAAATATTTATCTCAACAATTTTCAAATAATAAATTTTATAACTCACATATTGTCCTATCCTACGAGGATTAAACACCACATAGATATTGTTTCAAATATTAGCAGGGGTTGTTTGCAATAAAGTATCTATGGAAAGACTAACACAGGAAAGGCAGGCAAAAGCATTCCATGATAAACAAAGCAAGTTCAATCTTTCACCAAACCTTACAATTTTGTGACCAATCTACGTGTAAAAGTGTTTCATTTACTCTATTATCTGAAAGGTACATCATTGAAGTGTCGTCTATTTTATGCAGTTTTATAGACAGACGATAAATCTCACAGGCGTTTTAGTAACTCCAAATCGAGCTTCTGAATCTTCCTGCGAAGAATAATATAAGCGGTCCGTATTTTCTTTTTTTTTTAGGTGGTATACCTAGATAACTACGAACCCAATCGTTGCGTTGTCTTACAACAATTTGCGAGTATACAAGTTGTTCAAAGTTATCGGCGCACAATTGCTAGCTTTGTTAATATTGCAGTAACGATGTTGGTTAAATTATCAAAGATGTAGGGTTTTTTAGGGCGTAATCAGAAAAACAATTGATGATCGCGTTTACGTATCTATTATATGTATATAACTTGTTTTTCTTTGAAATGGGCCAGTCTGCATATTTTGTCGCCAATTGATAGAAAACCAGGTTTTTTCACACAATATTGTTATAATAGTATGACCCTAAATATCCTATTCGCGCCTAACACAAACTACTGCCTGATTTATTAATTTAAATATTTCAATACCTATATTACAAACAACCCTTTCTAAAAGTGTCTATAAATTTATTATAAGCAATACCTTTTAATTCCCCGGGATGAATTTGACCCTTTCTAAATCACTCGGTTCTAATTTAATTTTCGTTGCTATAATTAAACCATCAAACTCCTCGCGTCTCGGCGAAATTTGAGTTCCCTCAAACATAAATCTACTGGTAAAATATCGGAAATAACGCACGCCGCGTCTGCCGAAATAGATGAATACGCAGTCGCGGCCCTAACCGTTAATAATCTTTGAGCCCCGATTAATTTTTTTGTTTCTTTAATTTTACGCGCGTCTGCCCATATTGGCCCTGCGTACAACATTGCCGGTTCTATAGCACCCCTGGAAATAGTACCTTCCACGTTACCGTTTAAACCCCACGTGACCCTAGCTGATGCTTATTATATCGGTAGGGTATATACAGAGAGACATGTTTTATTTGAATGTCCGCTTACTGATAACTGGTGGTCGCGTACGGAAATCAGGGCATTAGCCAAGCGATTAAATTGACCGCGACGTGAAACAAATGGTAGAGACAACGAGTCGGTCGAATGGTGAAATTTTTTTAGTAATGCTCAAAAAGAATTGATTAGAATGTTTTCCATTGTTCAGCATGAGCTCTATTATGTTGTCTGGACGATTTCACGATGTAATTCTTCTTCCAGCTTTCTCCTGTCAGTTGTCCACTTGTTGCACTCGAAAATCACGTGCTTCGGTGTCTCTTCCAATCCACAGTCTGGGTATGAGTCGTCCTCCACCAGTTTAAATCTCTTTAAGTAGCTCCTGAAATTGTCATGTTCGGAAAGAAATTGCGTTAGGTAGTAGTCCACCCTTCTGAACTTGCACTTAAGATTTTCGTCCATGCCGCCAAAGTATCCCAGGTCTCCCACCTTCTCTGCCATATCTTTAACGTGAGTTCTATCTCTTCAATTCTGAAGCCCGTCAGTTGTCCACCTCGAGATAACAGTGTTCTCCTTTGCTCCTCTGCCAAAAGTGTGATTGGGGGGATACTCGATATCACCTGTGCGGCTTTAGCAGACACCGTTCTATATGCACTGATAACCCGCAAGAGGGTTCTCCTCTGTTGTCGTTCTCGGGCTTCCCTATTCTTTTTAATGTCCAATGCATTTGCCCATGCCGGAATTGCATACAACGCTAGCGCCTGTATTACCTCACACATTATTTCTCTCCGCGTGCTGCTTGGTCTTCCTAGGTTTGACAGGATTCTGAGTAAGGCCGTGAGGGTCGGATCGGCCTTCTCCACTACGTGCTTTCCGTGCGATCCAAACTCTAGCCCGCGGTCCATTATTACGCCTAAATATTTAAGCTGCCTCTTTGTTGTCTGCTTAACAAAGTGAACACAAATTCAACACACTTACGAGGGCCTTTGAGAACGGTTGCCACGGTTTTCTCGGAAGCTATCTGTAAGTCATTTTGCTCCATCCATTCTGCGATTCTCTATAGGGATTCATTCGCTCTGAATGAAGGTCACGTGTGTTGTCTGCTTCTATGAGCAATGCCGGATCATCGGCGTATGTAATCGTGGTGGCTCCGTCCATCAGCTGCACGCGAAGCATTTGGTCATATAAGACATTCCACAGGGCCTGTCCCAACACCGAACCCTGCGGTACACCGGCATTCACTTCCATCGCCACTCTTCTTGAAAGCAAGATTTTTCACCTGTGGAAATAGTCCTCTATTATGTTGACAAGGTACTCTGAGATGTTCCTTCGCTTTAACTCGGCAATTATTCCATTCCAGGATGCGGAATTAAATGCATTTCTCATGTGCAACCCTATCATCACCACCCATCTCATCGAAGATGCTTGGACTACTACTGATTAGAATGATGGAATTAAGTTTTTGCTAAATATTAGAATAGGCAGTGGTTGTTTCTTTTTTGCTTCATTCAATTCATTACAGCGGTCCATCCTTGCACTGACAGAAGACAGCTTCATGTTCTAAGAAGAGCCGAGCAGTAACTTAGAGACTCCACAGGTATCGAAACTAAAATGAAGTAGAGGCTGCCTCTCCCAAACTTAGAAGGATAATAATAAGAACTTACTGGCTATCAGTAACAAGGTTTGAGGTTATTTTCCAGATCCGACTCCCAGAATAACTCATTATCGAAAAGGTTCTTTGATAGTTTTCTTTACTCCTTGGCGAATGCTGGAAAATACGTAAAATCATTACATGGGCACAAACATAATAACAACTGATAACTGATCGATTTATTATATTTTTGTTATTATTATTCGTAGAGAAGTTATTTAGTTAGAGTAGGAACACTTCAATTGTTTTGGAATCCATATAATACTTGGAATAGATAGACACGTGTAGTATCTTTAGGTACAGCACTTTTCATAAATAAAGTATACAGAAGTAAATATACTGTGTAAATTCATTTCGTTTCCTCATCGAGATATTTCGACCTAAATTTAAATTTCGTCGATGGTTTCCATGACACACAGTATGCAGTAGGTATAATGTAAATTTAATGTTCAAATTGCCAGTAATAGAAGAGCTTATGCTTCAATTCTGTTGTGGCAGCTGTTTGATTTCGATTCTGTAGTTGTGTTAAGAAATAGTGGTACTATTGTGAGTTGAGAAATAACGCGCTGTTTGAGGCAATAAATTACAAATATCCCAAGTATCCATTGCTACAGAAATTGAAGTAATACGGAAATATGTTGGGCATGTTCACTGAAACAAATAAGTCAGATTACAGAATAACTCGTTATCGAAAGAAACCCTAAGAGAACCTTCTTGTGATCCGACAAAAGCCAACGGAAATCTGCGTTCTATTTGCTTTCCACTTTAGACGTAATCAAATCTCGTACTCTATTACCAGTGAGTCAACAAGCCCACCACGTCTTGCGGTCACTCGACTCCGGGGAATTTCTAGCTGCCCGCCCTGGCGATCCGGACTAATCCCTTTGTCAGCTTGGACCCGCCTGTACACCGGCGAAATTAATCGGAATCTAATTTGAGTGTCATTTCCTTTTATATTTCGCCGGGTCTCATCGGTCGGAAGCACGATCCGACGTTATTGCGTTATAACCGACCTTCCTTGGGTAATTTACTTCTAAATCTAATTAACTGCGGATGTATATTTTTCTCGTGGATCGTTTCTGCGCATTCATTTTCTAGAAGATTCTTTTATCCGCTCAAATGGCGGCCGTACTTCAAAGATGCTATTAAACCGATACGCTAGATGTAGTCTGGGATTTATAGTAAAACAGGAAACGTCAGACAGACAACCTAAGATAAAGCTTTCAACTTTAGCAAAATTCTGTGGAAGTTGCCTTTTTTGATTAAAAGCAAAAAGCATTTTGATGTTGTTAAGCGCTAATTTATTGAAAGGGATTTACTAGCATGTACCAATAGCAATTTTGGGCAGAAGTGACATACTTCAAGGGTACTGACTGATATCAACACTCTCTTAATAGATTGATGACTACCATAAAAGGAATAAAGCAATAACAATTAATGAAGTGTATGGAAATAAATATACTGGGTGAGTTTTTTTATCTTGAGACAACGGAATATCTCTAAAACACTGCATCAAATCAAAAAAAGATCTTAATAAGGTTTCTTATAATCTAGGGGGCTCACTGAATGGTGCCGAACTCTATCCCCCAACTTACCCCTTCTCCCCCCCCCCAGAGTGGGAGAGGGACAAGAATACAAATTATTTCTGCAATATTTTTCAAAGAATTCAGCTTAACATATCCAAGGAACACTAAGAAGACTTATAAATAACTAACTCTATTTTTCATTCTAAATAGCGTCTAGATAGCATTTAAAGGATAAAACAGAACCACTTTTATTCACTTGCACTCCATATAATTGTGTAAACTCGGCTTTGTATCACAAAGTACCTTACACATTAAAAAAAAATAATAAAATTAAGCATAGAAAACATCACAGTACACAATAAACAAAGAGTAACACCTACAGCAGACTAAAGAAAATATTTCGTAGTTAAAGAAGTATTCTACACTATAAAGTCGCCTACCGCTGAGAAATGTTCTTGAGTTATTTTGAAAAAGTGCAGAGATGGTAGTGCATATCTTTTGGTATTTGATTATAAAATGTAATGTGCTACTATAATGGTTTTTCATGTTGTGAGTACATGCACAGTTTTCTTTGAAAAAGCCATTATAATTCATTATGACAAACACGGTAAATTCCAAGATATGGAAGAATGGCAATATCAACATTGCGTAGTTCTACGTAACACATTCATATACGAGTGTCTATGATTAAGTCCAAATATCGATTCTTATATACATTTTTTTGCAGCTTGAAGATCTCCCCATCTATTTCCAAAAAATGATAATAGGTAATACCATAATCGTAAATAGTATCGTATATTATTCTGAAGAACACGCCCGCATAATATTATGATAAAGCTACATCGATAGTAATGGTTTTAACTATTAGCTCTAAGGCATAACTTTGACAACAAAGCTTATTTGCAAGAACTTTGATATGACCCTTTCAGGATAACTCGGAATCTAGGACCCAGCCAAGAATCTAGTCACAGAAGAAGAGATAATGGGTTATCTCTAATTATAATATTCTAGTCACCATTACTGTTGAATATTGAGGTTTGGATTTTTTAATGTTCAAGTTTAGATTGTTCGCACATGAATTACATTATACCAGGTTGCTTATATTTGAACATTTTCGTAACACAACAGTTTCCGCTAACTTCGTTTTTCTACTCAGTAGAAAAAATGACAGTTTAGCAAATCTCAGGTTCGATATGGCCCATGGTCCGAATAAATGATGGATATAAAATCTTATACTTCTTTAATACACTAGAGAAATGAACAAAATCGGGGGTTTGGCATCAAAAACCTTAAACTTGCAAAATAAGGACAATTCTAAAAGGCATTTCACTTAATGAGTTATCATACCAACGTTAGATTAGGATTAGAAACAGGTCTGTATGATCATACAGACCTGTTTCCTTTTAGAGTAAGGCCGGCTATATTCTATCCGTAGGCGCAAATTTAAGAGGCAAAAATAAATCCAGCGTCTACTTGAATCTTATAGGCCTCTGAGTTCTGTAGCCAGCTTCCAATCTCGTTTTGGTTTAATTGACCTTCGATTTAATACGGCCGGCCCACCTGCAAGAATTTTAATGGACGGAAAATTTACAGTTCTGATTCCAATATTTTTACGAGAATATTGAACATCCTCCAGAAATTATATATCCAGAAATAATTGTTATTGATCATTAAGATTGCAACTTCATTTTCAACGTATTATAATCGTAAATTAAAATACGTGTCTACAGATTTCTACCAAAAATTTATGGGGTCGCGCTTTTTAGTACTCCTCTTTCGATGCGCTTACTCGCTCTGCAAAGAAACTCAAAATATAACTTTTTTTCACAGATATAAAATTATGTATTTTATATTATGTATGATGTAATTTATGTGACTATCAAAAAAACTTTATTGGATAAGCTAGACTAGTTTTTACACCCAAGAAAGAAGAAATAAAATGGCATGATATAGTGACACAATTAAATTCGCAATGATTACAGCGTGCCTAACAGTTTTCTGCATGCAAAATACTTTTTGATATTAATTACTATTTGGAAAGTAGAAACATATTAATATCTGGAAATTTTCGGTCACAAATCGTAGGAACATTTCTATTGTTGTGGAACCCATATAGTATTTAGAATAGGTAGCCTCGTATAGTACCTTTTTTTAGTGGAGCACGGGGTTGGGATGATTTGTAATAATTTATTTTTCATAAATAAAGTGGTCACAAATCGCATATAAATTTTACGTGAGGGAATTGCGTACTGCTGTGGACGGATATCTTGTTTTCGCGAGAGTTTTTTTTTTAAGTTGCATTGATTTTGTCATGTTTACTCCGTTCAGCATTTGTCAATGTTTCAAGAGAATCTTCACAGATGTAGATTTTATTTTTATATAGGTTTAAGTTAACAAGTTAATTGTTTAATTTATTTAGTTTAGTGTTAGGTTTTTTAAACTAAATTTCATTCATTTAAATGTCTAGCGTTCGCTGCTATAGTTTATGTTATTATGTTTTGATATTTTGTCCGTTGGCGTACTGATTTTGTGGGTTGCGTTGTACGCAGCTGTTGTTGTTTGAAAAACGATTGGGGAAATTGGTTCAACTCAGTTCTTTGGTCGACTGTCAGCGTGAGTACATGTATTTCTAATTTGTTTGCTACCGTTTTGTTAATACTTTTGATATAGAGATTTGTTTCACTTATATTGAATTCTATTCTGTCCATCAAGGAACTCGCTTAATTATAATTGTTATTATAATGATGTGTGCACATCATAGATGTAAGATCATTTATTATTTTACGTACAGGAAGATATATTTCAGTTTAGTTTTTTTTATTATAGTTCAAAGATTTAATTTCTCCGTTTTTCATTTACTGTTTCATTTCATTAATCATCTCGGGTTGGGTGAATAGAAGCATTGTGCTTGCTTTTAGTTTTTTCATTCTTGTTTTTTACTAGAAATTGTCCACGTCTAATTTTAGTTTGTTTTAATTTGAAACCACGTGGATTGAGTTGATATACAAGAATTATCTTCCTGAACAAATTAATCTTTTGCTTTGATATAGGAAATAGCATTATCCGATGGTAATTTAGAATCAGTTGCAGTTTTTGATTTAGGCCAGAACCCTCTGTTCACGGTTTTTTTTTCTACAAATTATAATTGACTTGTTTTTTTTCTTCTTTTTTTTGATAATAAAAATTGATTGTTACTTAGCATCTTTGGGTTAATTCTGTTCTTTTATTTTTTTAATTAAACCTTTTCAATTTTTGGGGTATTTAAGAAAGTCAGATTTCTTTCACCCACAATTTACTTGTCGTGGTTAGATTCAATTTGCGAGGGTAACCCTGAAGTTTATTGTTCTTTTGCGCCCTTTTAATATTTTATCCGTTGAGCTAGCTAATTTAATTTTTTTTTTATTCATTTTGCATTTTCAAATTCAATCAGTACACAGCAGTACGTAGGTTTGATTCAGTCATTGTTTTGTCACGTATGTGGAAAGTATTAAGTTTTTCTGCGTTATAATTGGCGCTATGTAGTTGCAGCCAGAGAAGGTAAATTAATTACGCCCATTGTGAATGTTGAGTAACAACAATTTGAAATAGAAATACGAACTAATTGTATGTTTTACGCACAGTGGACAATGCAGGCGGGTAAGCAAATTGTGTCTGTACAATTTAATTTGTGTGGGCTTTCAGTCGTATAGCGATGTTTGTTGTTTTAGCATGTGCGAATAGAAAAACTTGCAAATAATGCCAATACATGGAATCTGGCTTGTTGCACCCGCTTTAACTGCTACCAGACCAAAATTAATATCATTCCAATGCAAATTGGCAAAATATATTCATAATCTCAGTACTTAAAAAAGTTTGACTTGAAAAGTTGTAAATAACTTTATATTACTTTTGAAGTAATCGTCTTTTGTTTATAATAAAATATGGGCAGCAAGCAACTCGAAGTAGGTTATCTTTATTATTTTCCCTTAGACGAATTTTGCTTTCAATAAGGGAAACATTTTCTAGTCAAGGAAGGAGAAAAGAAATTAAGAGAGCGCGAATTCATAGTCGTTTTATTTTTACTTACGAACTGCTCGAAGAAATTCAATTACATCAATCTTTTCAGTAAACAAGAACCTTTGATGTACCTGCTCGCATTAATTCCGGTAAAAATTACTTTTGCATTATAACAAGTTTTTAAGGCAATTATATTTCATTCCACGAACTCAGATTTAAATAAATCGTTTCGTAAATTACCGTCCGCTTTCTCAGATTTTCTAGTTCTTAAGTTAAACAAGCAATGTAGCAAGTATCTTTGGGGGATTCTGGACTTTATTTCATCAGACGAATTTAACTAAAGGGAACAGAAGAAATTGTTAAAACTTTGATTCAAGGTAAAGAACCTGGCTCAAAGCAGAACCCAGTGGAAGGACTCCTGGGGTTTAGGAGTTAAGTTATTGCGATCGTTTGGTTAATTTGGAGTTTTGATCTGTGTTGAGTAGGTGGTGTATTTTGTACTTCTGGTAACAAATGGGACGACTCGAATTAAATTCCGCGATACAAAGGCATAAAATCATATCCTATGTTCATTTATTATAAATTTCTAGAACTATACATGTGTTTTTGTTTCCGATTAAGTGAATAAAACATGTGGTAGCACATGCTGTTGTTGTTTTTCAGCTGCCTTTCATCATAAAATCTATATAACTTTTTTTCCCATATAATTTAATGCAATGTATTCACCTACCTGGAATTCTTTTCTATGATAATTGAAAAGTACTTCTGTCTACATAAAACTACTTGTTAGGAGTTTTGCTTTTGTTAAGAAACTATATTAAAATAATACTAAAACTAAAAGGTTGTGCTACTTACAATTTCCCAATTTATCATAATGTACAGGTTTCTTTCTATAAAGAACTAAAAAATAAACTGGTTTCTTTTTGCTTCAAAACTCATTCAACCTTTGCGATTAAATGAAATGGTTAAATGGAGCATGAAGGTTAACGATAGAAATGTATATTTTTATCTTTATATCCTAATGAATCTATATTTTTTTTTTTAATCTATACACGTCTATGCACGTTTTTCTTTTTAACAATAAACGAAAAGCTTTCTTGATCAATTTTACATCAAATTGCTCAATACAGAAGAATGAATGCTATTCGTATACCCCTATGAAGAAAGATTTTTTACTCGGAGGAAAACTTGAGAATTACTTGTAAGCTCTTGCCCCAGTCATCTATAGTTATTTTTCTTATCGTCGCCATGACAGAATCTCGATTTTTGCTTGATTATATTGATGTTGTTGTAATTTATTAATTGCTTTTGTTACCAACGAAGCTGTCGAATAGTTTAACAATGAGGAATTTCGGCAAATTTTCTCGTTTCTCGGAAAGTTTTTCGCGAATTCTCGATATCCCTGGTCCAGTCCGATCGACTCGACCTACTCCTGCGCCATGTCGTAGAGCCTTCAGATCCTCCACCCATTTAGCCGTAAAATTTTTCTTTCCGATTTTATACGTGTCTAAAGCTGAGGCACACCACTGTAGTTGTTAGAAAGAGAGGGAAGTATCAACTTTATATAATGTAATATTACTGCTTTCTGTTTCACCGTAGTGAAGCTTGTGTTCATTAATAAATGTTGAAATTGAATTCATAGAGGATGTTGAAAAATTCAAGAAGAGAAAAGAAATATACTTGAAGCGAAATGACGCTAACTACACAAACACAATTAACAAGAATGGACATATATTTGCATATACCTAGAATTTATAGAACCATCCTTAGTTTATCTCTTTATATTTGAATGCAAAGTTTAACTTTGATGATTTCCTTTGCTATATTGAAATACATACCTCTATTAAAAAAACAGTCATATATTACATACCTAAATTGAACTAATAAAAGTTATACATATGTGCATAGTCATTTACCTTCAATATTTAAGAATTTGTTAATAAAATAATCACAACTATCTTCCTATCTTATCATAGGGGGTGTTGCCAAATCACTGGTACTTTTCTTACCCCCGCGAATTCGAATTTGTTACCTCAAACATATTTAGAAGTTCATGTCTTTGGATGTTTTGCAGGTTAGGTAGTAGAATTCATTTGAATGTAAGGATTCTTAGGATCATATTTAAGAATTCTTTGTATAACAGTGCTATACGGATATTGTCATAGCACGAAATATTTTCTCTTTTTGTGATCAAATTAAACTCCCACTAGTTGAATAAATTATAACCCGTGCATGACTTTAATATTTATTTTTATTTAGTTAGCTGCAACACTTCAATATCCTCTTTTAAACACTTTAAATTCACATTGCAAATGCATTGTTCAAATCATATTTTCCCTTTCTTTTCTTTTTCTCTTAGGTAAGATGGAGCTTAATCGTGAAAAGCAATGTTTTCGCTCCTGCTCTTGTTTTATCAAATGCTGTGTGTGTAGATCCTAGTGCAATTTTAGTTTTATTTCTGAAAAAAAAACTAAAGTATTGAATCGGAACAGATCTATACCTTGTCTATATACGGTTTAAACAGTTAAAGTACGTCGGGTGTTGTGTTTGTGCTGATGTAAATGGTGCATTTTTAATAACAACTTGTTAGTTTCTCATTAAACCGATGGGTTTCTATTACAGCTTCCAAAATATATGCGAGACAATGTGGATAAACAACATTATCTATTCATTTACCAGTTTAATTACTTTAGGATTATATATTTATTTTCGGCCACAGGAAAGTAATTCATTTTCTAATGCAATTAAAAGGCTTTCCCCTCGAATAAACTACTGCGCCGCATTGGAAGCAAGAAGACGCCGGAAAAAGGGATAAACAAAAAGCTCTCCGCAGGACCGCAATTACTTTCCCGATGCAGAAACATATGTGAGTGTGACCTATCCGAATAAATCAGTGTCCGTGAAACACGGTGAAGAGGATAAATATAAAAAAAAACCGCATCTTAATCCAATCCTTTTCCCGAGATCGATTCTCGAATGAACGAGAAGGCAATCGCCCGGGTAGCCACAGCATTGCGTCGCTGCAAGGAGGTAAGCAAGCGGGGCAGCGGAGGAACTTCCATTACACTTTATGGACTGGTATGTCCCGTAATTTATTCAGTCCCTTGTATTGGAAAGCGATATTTTTAGCAGCTCGCCAGCTCCACCAACGTTTGGGTAGTTTATAATACTGTAGACGCTGTTCACGGTTATCCTATGTTTGGGGTAAGTATTAAGTATTTATTGCGCAGTGTACCTATAACTCTTTGCTAATTATACATTGTACTATTACTGAACTTTTGTCCTAAATATTTTGTATACATTGTAACGGAAGGGGTTTTCTTATCTGGAAACTTTTGGGGATGGCTAGCCCAATTTCAAATAAGACAAAGCCAAATTCCGTCTCACAGATAACCCACCTGCTCTTTGGAGCGACCAGTCACTGCTGGAAAGCAATCTTTTTGTTCGGTAGCGATTGGTTTTAAAAGATCTAGCCAAAGATGCTCTCCAACAGTGTTTCCTCGGTCAGTCGGCTTTCTCCTAGCGAAATAACTTCCTCTCCAAAACTTTACTATGGGTACAAGTTAAACTTCTTTTTTTTTTAAATTAAGTATGGCGAAATAATAGAGTAACTACTTTTTACATTAATATGTTGAATAAATTTTATGACAATAGGATTTAAACTAGCAAACTACAAATTTAATAAAATAACAAGTAAAAGACATGACGAAACAACTATTTGGATGATTTTTGAGTTTCTTTTTATAATGTTGTTTAACTTAAACTCTAGTAGTTCTTACTTACAAAATTATTTATTAATGAGAGAGAGAGCGCACGAGTTACGGTTTTACAAATTTGCAATGGTTAGTTTTAAGCAGAAATTTTGAACATCTTACCGGCCGATGTGGGTAATTAATTCTTCCCGTAATCCAAATTATAGGGCACAAAACTTACACAACACTCACAAAAATTTAAACCAAGAAAAGGGGGAATTTGTACTAATTTTTTAGCACAAAAACAAAACACCTCTCGAGAAAAGCTTTTGCTTCTTGTTCTCGAATTTTTAAGCTTATTTTGATTGCAAAATCTAAGAAGAGAAGTTTTAATTTTATGATGTGGAAACGCCCGGAACGAAATGGAGACGCGTGCTTTTACTGTAGCAAAATCGGAGTCCACGAATTAATTGTCTCAAAACAGCAATGTAAGAATTTTTATAAATTTTGATTGTGACGTCAGTTCGCACCGATAACTAGTTGGGCTTCTCTTTACAGGAGGACGCAAGTATGATCGAAGGCGTTATTTATCTGAACTTCAAACGCCCTTCTTGAGAGTAACGTGGGATCCGCTGGTCAGCATTTGTAACATACAATAAACAAACACGATAATAATTATAATTATTATAAAATAATAATTATTAATTTTGAGTCGTTCCCTCGTTGTAAACATATATTTGGGCAATTATTCATAACTTGTATCTTTTGTGTATGCTTTGATCTTTTTTAATTAATTGGAATAATTAGTTGTATAGTTAATATTTAACTATGTGTTTTAAATGTCAGACAAAATGAACTTATTTATCAAACGGTATTGGCAAAATACACATTTATACTGATATGGTAATATAGCATGTTATGTACAACTACAGTTATCTATATTATTGGCGGTTAATATCTAATTACACAATAATATTGATATTCTTGTTTTCTACGCATATGAACTGCTTACTGCTTGGTGTTAAATGAGTTTTCACATTTAGAAACTGACGTTCTCTCAATATATAGGTGAGTATAATCTTTCCCAAGTCAGAGCCTAATATATAGTTTTCATGTATTGCTCCTTCAATAAAATAAGGTCTGAATTACTTTGAAGAAAACAATTAACGTTTAAATTTAACCAGCCAGCAATACACATAGTATAATTGGTTATATTTTAGTTGTATTAAGATTATGTTATTGAAAAATAAGTTATCAAAAAATTATGACTAGTTGAAAGCAGCTTCCATCGCTCGGTTTTGTGGACATGAGGTTGCTTCTTAGATTGGAAAATATTTTATTTCACAGCTAAAACTCATAAAATATTGGCAAACAGGAAATTGTGCTTGAATTTTCTAAGCCTAGACGAAGTTGAGCAATACCCATGTATACGCAAAGCACATCCATTTTTGATACGAAAACATCTCATGTTTGGATCATCGTTCTAAAATAAAATGGAATACGTAAGTAACCACAAAGATAGGTCAAAATTTTCGTAAGTAAAATCGTTACGTATATCCAGTCCCACCCATCTTTCATCTAGTTCTAACGCTGACCTCTACGTAAAGTAATGCACTTACATTTGCAGACGCCGTTTCACGGAATGATTAATAGTACTATTTTCCATATGCCCGTATGATACGTGATGGTATGGTACGAATAGAAAGTAGATTTACATGTGTGTGAAAATGGCAGAAACAGAAATAGGAAAGAACTAATGTGAAGGATTTCTTTCAATCTGGCTTCTATATGGAATCCATTTTGGGCAAACAAGATAAGCGTTTCTTAGAAATTCGGTTCGTTCGGCGTATTTCAATGTTATGGTAGATCATTTGGATGATGTGAGAAACCATTATCGAAAATAATGTAGTTTCAAGAATACAATACAATAGAAAATCGTAGATTTATATTTAAAAATCGTCTGAGGTAACAAACAAAAAAAAAGGAGGTTGCATTTTCTCAATCAGCTATGAAAATGTTAGAATAAACCGCCTTTATCTTTTAAACTACTTAAATTATTGCCCATACACTAGGTTAAAGATAAACACTTCATGAAATATACATCCTGCCGGGGGATAAGATAATTGTATTGTTAGGTGGAGAATAAACGGTGGACAGATCCATAAGGTTCAATTACTTAAGCTCTTGGGAAACCGAGGTGGTAATGAAACCCTCCAACTTCGGGCAAGAACGCTAGAATCATCGCCGAAGTCACTTCGTTCCCTTAAAATAATTTCCCTTGTGTTCCGTATAACACGGCCCTCTGTATCTTTGACTTCGGGGAGTATATTCCGCATTTAGTGAATAAAAGAAACAAAGACCCCCACACTTTTTCAGACTATTTCACCTACGCTTTCGTGAAATAGCATTACCCTAAATCGCAAAGGAAATGGATTCGTTTCTACTTCGCTACTATACTCATACTTGATGCTCTTACAAATAATATAATCTCTAGGAAAAGTAAACACATGTTTATGTAGTTGTTACACGAAAACATAATAAAGGTAATAAAGGTAGTTTTAAAGTAAAGAGTCGTTCAAAGTAACTAAAATAGTATCTTATGTAAGATAAGTATACAAACAAAATTGTGTTGTTATATCGCTTGTGTGTTTATAGTTCATCTTAATTAGTCTTTGAGTACCTTTTGTTTCTATTTTCAATATGGTACTTCAAATTGCGCAATTTTTCACTGAAAATATCCTAAAGTGGATAGAATACCTATATTTTGGCATAAAATAAAAGTACTTGAGAAAGATGTGTTACTATTTAAAAGTGTGAAAAGGGGCTTGCTATTATATTATAATTGCTCATTTAAAATTAATATACTGTTATCTCTTGAGTGGTCAGACGTGATCTGCTTACACGGGCCACACTCACCTCGCGATATGCAGAACGTTTATAAATAGTCTATCTTCATGGCAGTAAAATCACTCCCTCCGCTTCGTGTGTCTAATATCAGTGTTAGTCGAGTCTTGATAGTACAATTCTCGGTTAACGTTTTACACATCGTAAATGTACTACAATGTCGGGCGTAGAAAATCCCAGAAAATGACCATTGTTTCATAATGTAGAAAAGCATATCGGTGAATTCCAGAATTTACATTGTGGTATAAATCCAAAATAGTTTGTACACTGTGCGATAAACAGTTATTATGCTGGCTCAAATCGGACTGCACATTGGTGGTGGCGCATCTGATAAGTTATCTAAAAGATTTTAATTATACGTGTGTTACATCCGCAGATGTTATCTTTTTCAAAATATGAGCATGTTTGTCATCGCGACGAACGTGGTTTGTGAAAAAAAATTTGAAACATTTAATGCTACAAACTTTTCAGCAATCCTATTTCTACTACTTTAGTAAGGTAAGGGACTTATATATAATATTTATAGATAAATAAATAAATAGTTTTGCTTTTTTCCGACACTGTTTTGTATACTTGTGTTAAATGTTAATGTCACACTATATGAAACTTAGTACTGACCTGGCGCACAGACGAAAGTTGATCACTCTAGTTATCTCTCCTGTACCTTTTAATCTTGTATGCTTCGAGCAATTTCAATTTGTGACTTTTGTCACATTTATATAGTAATTGTATGTTTTTATTGTTTGCACTTGTGTATCCTATGGTTATCAAATGTTGGTAGAATGTAGATTTTAATTGTTTTCTGTATTCGTTAATTCGTATTTCTAGTTTCCTACCAGTGTTCACTATATATAATGCACTACAGTTGTCACATGTATGCTATAAACACCGCTATAAAATGTCTGTATTGTTAGCTTGAAGTATGTGATTTCATTTATATTTTGGTTTAAAAATGAGTAATATTTATTACATTTAAAACTTTGTTAGATATATTATTGCAAGTAAAGTGCCTGTAAGTTATGTTGTCTTTATTATTAATTTATTTCTTTTTATCTTTTCCAATTAATTTTTCTAAGATATGTGATGGGTAACCTTTTGTATATGTAAATTGTTTTATTATGTGTAATTCTTTATTGTATTCCTCTGGGTTTAATTGGATATTATTATTAAGTCTATTTAAATACTGAAAATACAGAAAACCAACCGCAACTAACAATATTATAACTTATAATTCTCACTACCCCATATTATACAAAAATTTGCGGCCTTTCATTATTTTTAGGGACATACAGGTACACACAATAGAAACATAAAATTACTATATAAATGTGACAAAAGTCACAAACTGAAATTGCTCGAAACATACAGAAGAGGTAATAGTATTTTAATTTTAAATGAACAATTGGAACATAATGACAAGCCACATTTCACATTTTTAAATAGTAACTATAATTGATATTATAATATTAGGTTAAATTTATTGTTTTCACTATTTATATATTTTGTATTTTAGTTTCATAATTTCGATTTCATATTCAAGTTATATAAATCGTACTTTTAAAATTTATCCATAATAATAAATATTCTCACACATATAAATTCATCCACAAACACAATACACAAACAAAATGTTTCAAGTACTGCGTATAAAATATATTCCACAAAAATTGTCATCTACAAACAATTTTTCCAAAGCATTCACTGGGTTTGTTATTTATTTTTCTTTCTATCATCAATATTACGCGATAATACATACGCGTTATGTATTATCGTCCTATTATTTTAATTTTTAATTAATAGAGTTTTCGTTACAACGTTTGTTTATATACTGTAATGACGCATCATTTATATTCTAAAAAGGCATCTTCACTTTTGTATTTTTAATTTAATATTTTAGTCAATTATTATTATTAACGTTTCGTCTTATATTTAGTTCACCTGATGATGATTTTCTAATAGAAACATATAAATAATAAATTACATTGGTAATTGAACGTTTTTACATCAAATTTCTATAATAATTTTAATTGGACCGGCTCCTCCGCCAAGGAGCAAATAACGTTTTAGTTTAGTTTCTCATTCATTCTCAAAGTCATTTTTAATTTACCAGCGTACCGCTCTATGCTGGACATCAACCTTGCTATTTCTTATAAGAGTCTGAACATCACTATCAGCTTTTAATTTTTTTTTGCGAATATCGTAACAGAATGTTTGTAAATGCACGCATACGGTATTTTTAGTCGAGATACGTACCTGTGACCACAAAACTGTATTTTTATAACAAGAAATTTCATTTTATTAGCCAGAGACAAAAATATTATATTGAATCAATATAATATTATTATATTGATAGCCTGGCTGGTAGTCGAGTGGCTTGCACGCTTGGCTATCAGTGCGGAGTCCGGGGTTCAAATCTCGCTCTGGTC
The DNA here is from genome assembly GCA_004143645.1 of Protaetia brevitarsis. Classification (NCBI taxonomy): domain Eukaryota; kingdom Metazoa; phylum Arthropoda; class Insecta; order Coleoptera; family Scarabaeidae; genus Protaetia; species Protaetia brevitarsis. The sequence continues at coordinate 131,257 of RXPK01001560.1, forward strand.
AATTACGATAATCGGTTTTTTCCGGGGTCGTAATGTTGATTAGGAGGGAGATTTGGCTCTGAGGGGGCCTGATAAGCTAATCATATAGCTTAGGCGTTACCACCCCTTTTTAAAAAAAAAAAAAAAAAAAAACTTAATTTAATAATCTACGTTAACCTTCAATATTTGTAACATCATTTAAAGAACACGCTGTATAATCTCAAGACGGTTTCAACCAGTGCAGTATAATACTGATAGTTGCCATGGGAATTTTTGATTCTAATTGTCCCTTAATGTTACCGAAATCAAAAAAAAAATCCGCAAATTCACGCACCACTTACAAGTAAATGTTTATTCAAAATTTTTTGATATAGCTTTTCTAATTTAGTCAAAAGTACACGCTTGCAACTACTAATATCTGCATGGTTTTCTCTTGTTCTTACGGCTCGTACATATCAAATGGCGAGCGCGAAAGTAATTATAATTTAAAGTGAATGTAAGCGATCTGAACGTTTGTTTACCATTACAACGAGCATAACAATTGTGCACACCGTCCGTTTCCAACCTGGCAACAAAATAACTATTTGTTGTGGTATAGACGAGAACTCTACCGTAATTAGGTCGTGGAGGCATGTTCGCGAACATATCAGTAAAATGAATGAATTAAATCACGGAAAACATTGCTGCTAACTTGAAAGTAAAGAAAATTAAGAAGTGTGGAGGTATCAAAATAAGAAAGATAAGTGTATATATAAAACAAAATAAATGTAAGGTGAACATTTGAGGCATGAATTGCTGAATGTTGAAATTGAAGAGAGGAATAAAAACTATTAAGCATTTATTCGTTACAGAATCATTTTATGTTTAGGGTTGCGGTATTTTTTAATTATGTCTGATATTATACCTACATGTTCTAAAGAATTCATTTAGAATTAGATGTTTGTCTTTCGAAAAGTAAAATTAAAGATTCATAAATGTAAAAAGTTTTTGAATGATTTGGTATATTTGAGTTGTCCATAACTCTTAATTTTCGCTTTTCTAATTTGATCTTACAATAAAGCTATAAATCGAGATTTGTCTTATTTGGAGTATGGCTTAGCAAAAAAAAAAACAAATAGTTAAATGTAGCGTTTTGATATTTAATTTAAATCTTTTTTCAAACAGCTTAGTACTGAGTAAAAACTCCAACAGTTGCCCTTTATTGTCAGTTGTTATAATTGATAGCAAACCATTTTTGGACTTTTTACGTAGTACAGAGCTGTAAGCAGTAAGCGTGCCGGAAAGCCGCCTTGTTTACTACTAAACAACATCACATTGGTCTTGTTATGATAGAAAGTTTGTCATTTTTCACAATCGGTATGAAAGTGGCATCTGCCTAATAGTTATCACAGAGAATCGCGGAAGACCTGCTTGACAGATATCATTGAAATAAACGACAAATAAGACAGGCTGTAAGATACTTTCCCCACCTCCATTAGCAATTACCTACGAACATATAGGTTTTGTAAAGGTTAGAAAAGAGTAAATAAGACTCGTTCTTTCATTCATTTAATATTTACTATATGATTACTAGTTTCGGTTTTCATATAGTAAATATTAAATAAACGAAAGAACGAGTTTTTTTACTCTTTTCTAACGTTTACATATATAGCGTTCATTGGATACTTAGAATATAATATAGGTTTTGGTGAGAATGGAACAATAAAATGACACTTCTCAAACATCATAACATTCCAGCGTTTGAAAATAATTGAAAAGTCCGTATTAAATACCAACCCAATTTTTGAAGTGGTGTAACTCCAAGTACAGTGCTGTTATTACAGAGTATTAGTAAAAGTAACCCCAATTACACAGGATGTGCATTGGAACGGTGCATTTGAATTGTGGCAAAAAATTGTTTGCCTCATAATGAGGAATGAGTTTTCGTTGATATAAATAGACAGATATTAGAACATTCTTGCCATTAGCGATTTATTAACTCTTAAAATTTTGACCTCAGTTCCGGTTTTTTCTCTATTTTCTGTTGTATGTATTTTATATATCTGTAGACCAAATCTTACATTAAACAACAGACCAAGATAATTATAATTACCTTATACTTATAATTAATAATCAGTTATTGTATGTAACAAAATCATATTTTGCTCTTTAGGGACTTGCTCACAGATCACTAATCCGATGCCTTCCCTTGTCCATTCTTATTATTACTTACTTTATCATTGTTTCTCTTTTATTCTTCTTTTTCAGTTCTGAAGGTTAACCTGTTAAATATTGTAATAATTTTAATACGATGGTATTAATTATTAACATTTCTATAAATTTTCAATAGCCCCATGCTTTTATTTGTGGTTCTACTATTAAGTTGTATTGAATTGTATTGAGTAGTAATTTTATAAAAACGATTCACAAAGAATATCCCTTGCCCGTATCGATATAATAACATTTGTTAATTCCTGCCCCGATTTAGCTGGGGTAGATATAATAGTATTAGCAACATATAAACAATATAAATGAGAAATAAATGTGTACAATAAAAACAATACCAAGACACATACAAATTTTAAAGAAATAGAAACACCTGCGTTTTAGTAAACTTGCGATAACAGTCAACAAATTAATATATGCAAACGTTTCATTGGTAAAATTCCTTTATTCTTTAAATATCTTAAAAAAAATATAATTACGTTCTGCTCAACAATGACTCAACTTTTTTTGTTCTTTTTCTACCTATGAATACGAGCTGAGCCGAAGTACCTTGTTATGCGGAAAATAGTATTGATATTTGGTCGTTACATGGGGGAGACATTAGATCTTAAGGGCACTGTGCATATGTTATTATGTTATTAATATAATATTATACAATTATACAATGTAAGCATTGCTTTTGTCGGTTGATGGGATTGCTATAGAAGTTCTTCGGTACTTGAGCATTGTGGAAACGAATTGCTGGCTTTTTGTTGCATAGTTAAACTTAGACCCATTCCCATTACGTTCGCTTCACATTATACTTACATTCTAATTACATTCGCGCTTGCTGTCGGGTATGTTCAAGCCCTTACACATACTTTTATCTGCGCTTTTTATGTTATATTTGCTTTTCTTATTTACCAGAAATATCAAAACGACGAGAGTGCTGGATCAATGTGGAAAATTTTTTTTTTCAGATCATCTATAAAAAAAATGTATCAAATGTTTTTTTTTTTCTAAATAAATACAGTAAGGAAAATATTGTTTGCTTATAATACTAAGAATAAGTAACATTTCATCACGCTCTAAACATCTAAAATGGTTTAAGTAGACTCGTATGCAAATTCGTCTGAAAAGTAAATCATAAGAAACCATGTCCGTATAATCTGATATTTGCACATTTCAGTGACTATTAAATTACAGTCGGAAACGAAATTCTATAACCATTCGTTCACCTGAAATGAACAACAACAAATATTTGCTTTAAGTGACATCCGTAAATACGATCCGCGCTACCCGAGTGCGAACTTTTCTAATAATAATCACTCGACTGGGAAACGTGAGGTGAAAAAGGAGAGAACTAGGCGGCAGAAAGAGATATATAGAGTTTTTCCCTTTCCCTTCTTTCCGTCCTGAAGAGCGTTATCAGAGATGCCAGTAATTGGAAGCCAGGTATTTTTTTATTAGAAAAATTCGCACCGTTGATATCGGAAATGGATCGCATCGGGAGAGCCGAATGCCGAGAATATTCTTTTCGCACGGTAGCGGCTGCGTACGTCTATTCTACGCCTCTGGACGGGGTCAGATGTTCGGAACAAAGAAGACAGTGAGTGAAATAAATTAAAGCACCTCCGTAAAGTATGCAAAGTATTTTCATTTCAATGTGCCCGACTCTTCTAAATATTCCAAAGTATTCTCGATATCCCGCCAACGCGCTTTTCACATACCTTTGTTCTGTATAAGAAAACATACCATCGATGTCAGCGTTCATTGAATCCTTCATGCATATTACCAATTAAGACAGCAACATAGTTAATTGAAAAATTTAGATTAAGTTAAGGTTCTACCAATAGAACTAGATGTGGAAGTTCTATTGGTAGATTTTTTAATAAGGCTGCTATTGGTTCCTTGATATACAGGGTTATTATTGTATAGTACGAAATAAAGAAAGGGGTGAAAGATATACATGAGCAACGCCTAAATATAAAAATGCGGTTCTACGTACATGTAGTGGCGAGAAAATGATTTTTCTTTATTCGAGTCCGGCTTTGACTCATTTAGCATCACCGGTCGTCGCTATACTTTGAACTTTGAACGTTGGGATTTACATTTAGTGTGCACTTGCTATTCGCGATGGATGCGTGCGTTTGCAATGGCAGCGTATATATTTGAAACACGCTACATAAAGTTAATAATCATACATTGTTTTATTCCAAACATAATAAGTTTATTTTAAAACAAATTTAACCTTTAAAATGTGCTACTATTTTACGTGATATACGAGTTCATGGTAAAAGCACATCACAATAAAAAAATCACCTAAATGCTTTCTTTGCATTCTGGTGTTTCCGTCTTATCTCAGTTAAATCGTGTATAAATAACATCTGCTTTGAATGAATTCACTATGCGTAGCATTTAATTTTTTCGATGTTTACTTACACAAATGGTTGAAATTCGTTTCCTATCAGATTTATATGTATACATACGGTAAACACAGATGTGGGCCGTCTTTAACTACATTTTGGGCGCTAAAATTTGGAAAACTACAACACGCACCTAGAATCGCAATTTTTTGCATTAAGCCATTACTCATGTATATCTTTCACCCCTTTTTTTATTTCGTGCTATACAATAATAACCCTGTATATCAAGATAAAAAGTTTATAAAATTATAGGGATATCTATTGACATTTTGGTTTATAATTATAAAAAAGAACTAGCAATACAATATATTGTTACTCATATAAACGTCATACAGCATTTCGCTTATGTATATAATTTAATGAAATTTATTTAGCTGCCCAAAATAGTTTGCCACTATCATTCAAATGCCTGCCTTTCTAATAAAGTTACTTGTTAAAAATTCTATTCTAAAATTATAAAACATGATTTCACTATTTACCGTAATGTAATAATTTCCTCCAAAAAAGTCCAAAGATTCTTGTTTTTGCTGTTCACACATGTTCAAGCTAACGAACGGTATAAACGTATATTTTTATAACTTGATATTCCAAGAAAATAAAAACTTATTTAAATACCACTAGGTCTCTCTTCTTTTCAAAAAGTAAACAGTTATTTTGATTGGTTAAAAATCAAAAAATCGCTCAATAGAGAGAATGGATGCTACCCGTGAAAGCAGAGGAATGTTTCATTTTATGCACAGTCGCTTCATTTACGCAGATACCTCACTCAAGATTAATGTTCGTTTCAAATAATGAATAAAAAAAACTTAAGGAAGCTGTTTAAACTTAAACTTGGTGAGTTTTTGCATTAATCATTCCTATATTATAATATTAAAATTAAATACATATAATTGTTTAATTTTGTAGTAGCTTAGAATGGAAACTGATGAATGTCGAAATGAATTATAATACCGAAACATCAAGATCAATGTAATTAAAATCAATTGAAGAAATAGACCACTGACCATTTATTATAAACCTTCTGCCTAAGAAAAAACAAGAATAAAACCAAAACCAAAATATTAAAATAACTAAAAATGTTAAAAGTTTAGTGTTGTTCGATGTTTGGTATTATCCACGTGTTCGAAGGATTTACATCACATCTTAAGTAATTATACATGTACATGGTTATGTCCAAATTGAGTAAAGTCTAGTGATAATAAAATCAAAGGTTATAAAACTCAATCAAAACGTCTAAATGTAATTACTGGCTAACATGTTTCGGCCGCATAGTCATCTTCAGAGCCTTCTATTATTAAAAACAAAAACATAACAATTAAACAAATGCAAGTAAATTATTAGATTACTAAATTACTTACGTATTAAGTCGACAAAAATTTAAAAAGTTGTTGTTAAGTCTAACACTTAAAAATAAATTATATATAAATTATGAACATGTAAAAATTTAAAATTTAGAAATGTTTTAAAAGAGAAAACTACTTAAATGTAAATGTCTTGTAGGAAGAGAAATGCAGACTGAACATAAGTATTACATACATACGACAGTATGGAATAAAATAAACAAGTTTTTACAAAGTGTGACGCTAAAAAGAAAAAAGCACAGGAGGGATTCTAAATAAGAAAAAGTAAATAATTTAATCAAAATTGTAAATATGAAAAGATAGGTTTAATACTGTTGTTAATTTATTCATTCATTAATTCTATATTGTGTTCCCTTGAGTGCTTCTCAATCTCGTATGCCTCTAGCAGTTTAAACCTTACGTCTTTATTACAATAATGAATTAAAGTTATATCATCTTCACAAATACTGCGATTCCCTGTGTTAATTCTGTGTAGAAGTGATTTCTGTATTGTGTTCTTTAAGTCTGTTTAACTGATTATCTTCAGTAGATTTACTATCTCTTTTTAATTCATTTGTTTGAATTTTGCATAGTTTCGTAAATTGTTGTACTCATAAGTAGTTTTCTGCAATTTGTCTATTTTAGTACGATATCCTGAAGAAGCTTTAATACAATACAAGTGAAATAATGGATTGATGTAAAGAAGAGATATATTTTTTATTTCACTGGCTGTCTTAATCAGTGCTGCGGAAATCGCCAGATATCAAAAAACTGGTTAACCGATTTTTCCTGAAATAATTATAACCTTTCGGTTATCCGGTTTTTCCGTAACAATCGGTTTTTAAAACCGATTTTGAAACGGTTTCATTGTGACATATAAGCGATATTTAATATAGATATACTTGTTATGCAATTTTAGAGAGGTGTCGAGTCGTAAATTATTTAATGATCATTTCATCGTTTTCAAAAATAATTATTGTTAATGTCTGCATTTTTAAAATAGGAATGTATTTTAAATACAAAAATACATTGTTAGCACACAATAAATGCCTGTTTTATCTTTACACACACCAAATGTTGTTATCCTTTTACAAATGCTTAAAACAGCATATATTCCATTCTAAGACTTTACCTCTTAAAATCAGGTATTTGAATATTAAATATAATTATTTTAATGTTAAGGAGTAGAGTTGGCTAGAGAAGAAAAACGAATCGTGAAATAAGCGAACGGACACAGAGACATAGCTCAACAAGTTAAAACTTAAAGATTGAGATGGTTAGGACATGCAAGAGGCTTACTAGAACACAGCATACTAGTACTGAAGGACAGAGAACGGGGAAAAAGGAAAAAGGGTACATCGGAGAAGAAATGGTTAGATCCAGCGACAGCAGAATTAGAAACTTTGTCCCTTAACGACTGGTAGAACTAATATAAATAGCAATGTTTTTTTATATCAGTTCTATATAAATGCTTTAATTAAATTACTAAAATCCATGTTCTAAACATCCTAGTGTCATCTATTTACTAATTTTTAATCTTGAGTATGTCCTCTCAAATGCCAGATGGCATGCGTGGTGAGAATTTCTAACTGCAGCAGTCTAGAGGACGCGGTAGCATTAAAAAAATTAGGAATAGTTAAGATACCATCCTCTCTTTCAGTACACGACTGCGGACTGTTTCTTTAATGTCCTGTACTGTAATATTCAAAGTTAAAGTGCTTAGTTTAGGTGAAATAGTGTGCATCAGACTCCGACACATAAATTATGATCGATTTTGTATGATAAAGAAAACATTTAAGTGCAAACAAATGTTGTTTTATTTAATAAATTGTTAATAATAATAATAATAATAAAAAATTACTTTTTTAGTTAGTAATTCCAAGTTTTGCAATATAAATTCATCATAGAAAATAAATACCTTTAATTTTCAATTTCAAAATGCCCGCGTTTTGAAGACATTAGTATATGTAACATTTGAAGGTAAAAGTTACTGGGTATTCCTATGAGTATAATGAAATTTAGACTAGAATTAAAATAATACGTTAATTTTAAATTGGAATTTGATATGGACGCAGAATACCTTTGGAGGGAACAACTTAGCAGGCTACAGAGCGGGAGGTCTGCGTCGTTGGAGAAATTTACCTAACAATTATGTAGGTAAAAATGTGGGTAAAATTAATATAATTAATTATGTTTTAAAATAACCCTGATTTTATACCGAACAGAGACCAGGCACGTAGTGAGATCGCTGCTATCGATAACTGGTTCACGGGCGGATCCAAATCTAGCCAGGGCACAGGAGCCGGTATTTGCGGGCCCAGTCCTAATCAAAGGATATCCCTAAGCCTGTGGAAGCATACAACGGTCTTCCAGGAAGAGATACTCGCCCTTGCAGCCTGTGCAGAAATGATTGCGAAAGGAGGCTACATGAGGAGGAAAATTAATATAATGACTGACAACCAGGCTGTCATCAAGGTAGTCTCAAACCCCGTAACTAGGTCAAAACAGGTTAGAGACTGCAAACAATCTCTCAATGCACTGGCAGGAGACTACACGGTGTCTCTGATTTGGGTGCCGGGACATGAGGATATAAAGAGCAATGTAATAGCCGACGAACTAGCCAAGGAGGGCTCTAAAAGACACTTCATCGGTCCAAAGCCCGTATGTGGGATCACTAAGGATTCCGCAGGAAGGGAGGTCTGAATCGGGTTAGATAAAGAAAGTACAAAGAAATGGAGGTCGATTGAAGGTCAACTCCATACCAAAGCGCTAATAGGTAATGGGGATGCTAGATTCTCTGATAACCTACTCAGGCGCAGCAAGAAAGAAGTTAAAACCATTAATGGGTTGGTAACTGGACACTGTCCGCTGAAAAATAATCTATACAACGCAGGTCGAGTAAGCGAACCGTGGTGCAGAAGATGCGAGTTACAGGAGGAAACGAGTTTACATGTAATCTGCACATGTGAGGAATTGAAGGTACTCAGGCAGAAATATTTCGGGAGAGATCTATCTGAGAGATTCCCACTGGGGAAGATACTGGGTTTTATAGAGAACACCAAGCTGCTCGAGTGGAAATAAGAGACTTAATAGGGATGGTACAATGAGCACCTAGCTCAAGTACCCGTACTTTAGGTGCCCACCCTAATTTAATGAATGAAAATGAATGAAAACCCTGATTTTAGGTTGGAATTCGGAATAAATAGGATTTTATCAAAATAGCCGTTAAAGTTTATAAAAATTACTGGAGATACGTCCGGAGATTGGCTAGTAAATGCTTTCGAATTGAAATTTTGTAATAGACATCGATAGCGATTGTCTTCGCAAGGGCTGCAAACTACCTCAGAAAAGTACGTTAATTTCTCCAATGTGAGAGGAATATTGGATATTTAATATATGAGAATGCCCATGTGACCAAATGGAACTATGAAATGTTCAAACTAAATTAAAATAAATAATTATTACAAATTTCTGAAATCACCTTACATTTATAATGAATGTAACAAACGTAGGCAAAATAGAATAATACAAAATGTGCGCCGAGTTGTCCATATATATTTTTTTCTAATATTTATCCTTACGAGCCAAATATTCATTTGAAATAAATATGAAAGTCAAAGAGATATCTTTCATTTAGACTTTCTAATTCTTTGAGTTAGAATATTCCAGTTCCATCGCTGGAGAGTCGTAAATAGCAATTGCATTACTAGAGTTCTGACGAAGAAGCCGTCTAATCGCCCAGGAGATCCGCTGCATGTATATCGGTTATATTGCATTTCTGGTTGGTCCCGAGGTAATTACTTGTCGAACGGAACGACGGCATCGATTACCTTTAACAAGTTAACGGATATACGAGACCGCTGTGCTACGCCACGGTGCTCTTGCTACGGGCACGTCTGCCGTCGGCGTCGCCTACCTTGGAGACCGCAGAGCGGCCAATCCTGGGCCTCGTAAAGATCTCAGCTTCGGTTAGCGCTAAGTCAGAGGAATTACATGAGACACTGGCTTTTATTTCTCCGCGGCAAATGGCGAAATAAAAGAAATGTCGTAGGCGGGGTGCCCCGACGTGGCTATTACGTGAAAAGCTGCTCTCCGTTTTTGTGTAATTTATCGGGTGGCTTGAGTAATACGCGTCAATAATGATAAAAGTCTAGGAACGAGATTTGTTTCATTCAAAGTTTCTTACCCGTCAGCGTTTTATCGATTAATCGGTGCTAAAAGTAAGTGTAACATATACATAGGTAAGCTAAAAATAACTGAATAAAGCACGGTGTATAAAGAAAAGTGTTTTGGACGGTGATGCAATATACGTGACGTAATTCTGGATGAGATGGTGAGTTGGGTAAGATGATGAATTTTAAATCCGATATTATCCTACAGGTGGCGCTATTAGCTCGTAATATCTTGTTTATGCTTATTCAGAACCGAGATATACGCAGAAAATGCCTGTAACATCGTCGTCGGGTAGGGCGGCAATTTAATTTAATTTTAGATCTTTTACCTTAAGTTTGTCGCGATATAAAGAATTGATAAGAAAACTCTTGTATTACTTATCTTGATAATGCTTGGCAGGGTAGGTGAGATATTACTTTAAATGGGAAATGAACTGGGAAATTTATCGGCAACGTTATACGTTTTAGGGAAATTATGGTTGGTTTGTCCTATCAGGCAGGAGAAATACTAACGGATCACGGTAATTTTAAATCATATTTATCTAGAATTGGGAGGGTTAATGATCCGCATTGTGAATGTGATGGGTAAGATATAGCGGGACTTGTTTTATTTTAATGTACTGATGTTAGAGCATTAGCTAAGGGGTTAAATAGGTTGCGACGCACAGTGGTTCAGAACGCGAAAAGATCATATTTTCATCTACTTCGTGCAAAGTTAAAATTGCAGTAATTTAATCTTGGATAGTTGCTCTATTTGATGATATAAATAATATGCATCTTATTTTCATAAGTTTTTCTATATTTGCTTTCAAAGTTCAGTAAAATTGAGACGTTTCTCCATATAGAAATTAGGGTGTAATTAAAAAGACTGTACCACAAGCAAATGCGCTTATTTATTGATGTCATTATAATATTGTTATACATTGCTAAGTGTATTATTTAATGGCATTACTTATGGTAATCGGATTATAAAAATTTGGCTTAAGTAGAGTATTAAGTTTAGTCCTACACAACCCTACACGGTAATTAGCTCATTTATGTGTAAATTAGCTATTTGCCTTGTAAATTCAAGAAAATTAGCTGCCAATATTTGCCTATTCAAAACATATAAAAGAAAACCCCACTTGATACCCGACCAGTTGAAACTCAACTTTGAGTCGAAACTTTATGCAGATTATTCTGTGCGCTATTTTCGAAATTCCTGACGTTAGAGTGGTTGTAAAAGATTGTGTTTTTGTTGCAATAGTTGTTTTTTGAAAAGTTGTAACATAATGGACGCGAAGAAAATAAGTCGATCGGTATTACACGAAGTCGCTATGAGAAATGATGATAAATCGACTGAAAGTAAAAAAAAAACAATGTATCGGTTTATACTTGATACATACGGGCTTGCCGAAGAAGATAAATCAAGTAAAAATATTTTGTATTGGCTTGAACACATGTTTTTTCCAAGATATTTTCAATATTGGAAATCGTCCAATAGAACATCAAGTGTTTTTATGAAAAAGCATAATGTTTGGCTACAAGAAAAATTTTTTTTCCTGAATCTGTTTACTGCGATCGACCATCAACTTCGGGTATTCGAGGTCGTCCTTCAAAGAGTTTTGCTGAAAGTTCTGTTGTTATAAAAAGGCGTAAAACCGAGGAGCTCAGAAAAAGTACTTCCGTGGAAGAACTTGTGCATGTTACTGCAATGAAAGTACGAGAAAGTCGAGATAAAAGTACTGCCGATTTGATAATTGAAAGTACATCAACTACACCAACTAGAGGCAAACGTATAATAGAAAAATGGAGGAATCCCGAACAAGAACAAAATGCCATAACACCTGAAGAGGCTTTATCATTTATTATCTCGGGTGGTTTTACGAAGCAGCAATATATGCTTATTAGAGCAACAGCTTTAAAACGTGGTTGCAAATTATATCCAAGTTACCACGATATTCTAAAAGCAAAAAAGACGTTTTATCCTGAAAATATTACAATATCTGAGCAACCATGTGAAGTGCGTTTGCAAAATTTACTAAAGAAAACTTGTGAAAGTCTTTTAAAAGTGGTGGAACCTAAATATGCAAACTTAACTTTGATTTGCAAGTGGGGCTTTGATGGTAATTCCGAGTTTTCCACATATAAACAAAAATTTTAAAGTGAAGGTGTAAAAGATGACAGCATATTTATGAGTTCTTTAGTGCCATTGAGGCTAATTGACAATGAAAATCATGTATTATGGTAAAATCCTCGACCATCTTCTGTTGAATTTTGCAGACCTTTAAAAATGCAATTGGTACGTGAAACTGAAGAAATCGCTAAAAATGCAAAATTATACATATCTAACATGTCAAATTCAATGCATTAAGGGGTGCTTTTGATAAACAAACACTTTGAATTTGCAAACTAAACTGTATAATTTGTATAAAAAAATATTTTTCGTACTTGTATTAAGTGATATCAATTTCGCATTTAAGGGTTGTTTAGTTTTAGTTTCAGTTTCAGCATACCCAAAAACATAAACCTACTCAACTTTTAATGTAAAATTTGTGAAAACTAAAGAATAAACAATTTCGATCGCGTTTTTCGCTTTCTGAACAACTGTGCGACGCGGAACAGTTACATAATAAGTCAGTCGAACGATGGGAACTTTTTAGTAATGCTGTTAAAGAATTAGATAGGTTACAGCATGCTTTTTAGATAATAGAGAAGTACGTACTGCTGTAGATTAGCCCACCCACATTTTCGCGAGTGTATTTTAAGTTGCCTAATTTGTCATAATTTTTGCTGAATCATTGTTTCGAGAAATTTTCATAATAATGTTTTGTTTATGTTATTATGTTTTGAGATTTTGTCCGTTGGCGGACTGATCTGTGCGGTTGCTTTGTACGCAGCGGTCGAGATTGTATGAAGCAGTTCCTAGATAAACGAGAGCGTGAGTACATGTAATTTCAAATTGTTTGCTGCCATTTTGTTAATACTTTTGATTTAGAGATTTGTTTCGCTTAAATTTGAATTTTATTCTGTCCATCAAGGAAGTCGCTTAATAATAATTGTTATTACATTGTTGTGTATACATTTTTGATATAAGATCATTTATTATTTCGTGCAGGAAGATAGATTTTAGTTTTAATTCTCTCATTATAATTTTAAATATTTGATTTTACGGTTGTCTAGTTCGCTGATTCATTTTTATTTTATTAATCACCTCGGTTTGGGTGAATAAAAGCATTGTGCTTGCTTTTAGTTTTCAATTTTGTAAATTTTTAGTGTTCCACGATTTTATTTTAGTTTGTTTTTATTTGAAATCACGTGGATTTCATTGAAAAGAGAATTATCTTCCTGAACAAATTAATCTTTTGCTTTGATATAGGAAATAGCATTGTCCTATTGTAATTTAGAGTCAGTTGCAGTTTTTGATTTAGACCAGAACCCTCTATTCACGGTTTTTTTTCTGCAAAAATTTGTAATTAATTTTTTTTTCTTTTCTTATATAATAAAAATTCTTGATTGTTAATTAAAGTAAAGTAAAGATCTTTCATGGTTTCCCTCATTCCTTGGCGAATGCTGGGAGGTAACTGAAGTCGCTCCATGAACGCAAACATAATTGGTAATTTGTAATATGATTAAGTACCTATTATATCTGTAACATATGCCACGTTGTTTATTTACAGGGCACTTCAAAATGGTTGCTTTCAATAAAGTTAAATAAGTTGTATATTAAATAACGCCTGTGGAGAAAGAGAAGACTAAAAACTGTACATTAAATATAACTTATGTTATTAAAGTATTGTTATCAATTCAAAGTTGTCTTTCTGCCAAAAACAGGTAACAACTTATTTAATTTAAATGGAGCACTCTGTATTTTTTTCCATTATTTGATCTCTTCAAATGTTCCTATTTACTTCCTTATAGCTATTCTAAAGTATTTTCAAGATTGTTTCCATTTCTTTTGAGAAAATTTTATTATTATTATATATTTGCTACTTAAAATAACTAAGAATACATTTTTTAAAGATATCTTAAGGAAACTTTGCACTAGCTTTCCATTACATGCAAATTTAATTGTATAATTATACATATGTACCTAATATTGGCCATTAACAAAAAAAACGAGAGAAACTGGAAATTGGAGAGCATGTTAGAGGGACATGTTGTAGGGAACAGAAACTATTGGAGACGCCAAAAGTTGATAAGCAACTGCTATATTAGGACAGATACCAAATTGAAAATTTCAAAAGCGTCATTGGGATTACAGCTTATGGGGTGAAAGGATGTGTCTCTTACGAAAAGATAAAGAAGATGTGGAGAGTTTCTAAGAATTATGGAGGAGGAGTGCACATAACTGAGTAATCACCAATTGGAGGACGTGTCGATAACGGAAGAAACAATGAAAACTATTGAAACCTAGTTATTCGGACAAGTTAAGAGGAGAGAACGAGTTTTATGCGGAAAGTATACGTACTGAAAAGGAAAAGAACAATTTAGGAATAATTCAAACCTGAGATGGGAAGATCCAGGGTAAATGTGAAGAAAATGTGCAATTGAAAATCCGGCTGGAATGAATAAGAGACAGGAGGAAATGGAAAGTGTCAAAGAGAAACAAAGATGTATTACGAAAAAGAAAATTGAAGAAGCAGTAATCTTGTCTAGTCCCCTAAATTATATATGTCGTTGGCTAAATCACCGCAATAGTTATTTCCTGTCAACAGAAAGTTTTGGTTGCAGCATTACTTCCGATCTGGTCAAATCCATAAACCTAACTGATCAAGCATAATTCAATGAGATATAGGTGTGGGCTTCGTAATATTGTTAAGATTAATTCATCTTAAAACAGCTCTTAGGTACGAAAATGCATTTGGAACGTACATACCATATATGTGTTGCAAAAATACACAACAAAATTGAATTTCTCTTCCCGTAACTGTTTTAACCGATGTTAGTTATATTTTATTTATATATTATACAAAATAGTTGTTCATAACGACATAAACAGTGCATTTCAAAAAAAAAAGGTAAAAATAAAAGGTGAAACCAGACCGCTTCCGTGGTGCGGCAATGAACTAAACTCTTTATAGGTGTAGTTTACGAACACGCTTCATAAAAACAGATACATACACTAGCCGAACCACCTGAACCGTTCCATCATAAAGCTTAATAGTCTTCGGGGAGAATTGATAATACAACGGCCTCGTAAAAACGTCAATAATATTTGTATATACCTTCGTGCATACGGTGCCTCTGGTGTTTATAGACGGTCATTATTGTAAAAGGATGTGCTATTATTATTGCATAAATACGAAATAGAAAACCTACTTGGAAACTTTATTGTTCCGTATAGGTGTAAAAGGTTTATTGGATACACTTTGACAAATAACAATTCCTTACCCACTTTCAGGCAGCTATTTTCCTAATCTTATGAGAAAATTACCTATAAACACTGTTTTATGTAGTCTCGTTAGTTACTTTGTGCCTTATAATAGAAAGATTTATTAAAATTTATTTTAAATTAAATATGCGATGAATGGACATTTTTCATTGTTATGAATATGATAACTTGATTTTTTTTAAGTTTTAACTAATTTTTTTAGTTGCTGACTCCAACATTATACAAGACATCAGAAATTAATAGAAGATGATAATAATGATGATCCAATTTAGCAACGCGCCTGAAGAAAAGATTTTCTACCAATTAAAACTTTTTTATGGTCAACTAATTTTAATCTCTTTAAAACAACACCATAAATTGAATAGAGTTAAGTTTAGTTTATATTAATAATACAAGCCCCAATGTACACGTCATAAACGATGAAGAACTATTTACAGTGTGTAAAATTATGGAATAAACATTACGAAAATAGAGTATTTAACTTACTAATATTTATGAATTACTCGCTTAGTCGTTATTTAATTTATTTATAACTGAGGCACAGAGTTTTATTTTTCATTTCCCGCAAGCTAGAAATGTATGCTATTATGAATTTCATAACTCGTGAGTTAAAATATAAATGTTCGCAAAGTACATGATTAGAGCAAGGACATTTCTATATGCGGCGAAAGTTGAAGATACCAGGCCCGATAAACAGTTGTCACGCTGCGGTGGAAGCTGCTACGATTCACACTACCTCTGCAAAAAATGCATCCGTAAAGTGCGGGAAATATTTCAATGCGTAGCGATGACGCCATATTCTTTAACTTGTTTGTCCGATTAGGAGCGCCAAGCACCTATGTATTTCGCAATAGTCTATGCATTGAATACGCTCTTTGATCAATCGTCAATACTGCATTGCATTCAAACATTATCATTCAAGATTTACACGAACAGTACTAATTCCTAAAATAGTTTATAATACCTATTTTATTTAATCACTATAATAACAAGCAAAGGTATGTCCACCGAAAAAGAAGACTTTAGAAATAATAATAATAATGACGATTTTATTTCTCCTGCAACAATTTTTCACAAAGAATGCTACATGTAATCGAAACAAAAGAAACAAGACAAGTTGAGAATATGGCGGAGTTCAAAATGTTCCTAACAATTGGGAGACTACTATTCCACTCAACCATTGAAAAACCTTAATACTAAAGAAAGAGAGCAGAAAAAGTTTATCACAGGCGTCGAGCACTAGCAAATATGTAAAATAAAACAAAACAGTAGCAGCGCAAAGCATCAGACCACCATTGCCGAGCCGCTCAACCTTCAATTAGACTTTAAATACTATATCGGTTACAGGCTCTGTCTTTGGAAAAGATGCTGAAATGTTTTTTTCTCTTGAAACTGAGTATCGATCCCGTAAGTTTACACCGCATACACTTTATGAAAACTAAATTATTACAAATCATCCTAACCCCGTGCTCCACCTGAAAAGAGGCTACCTATTCTAAGTACTATATGGGTTCCATAACAATTGAAATGATCCTACTCTAACTAAATAACTTCCCTATGATTTTTAATAACAAAAATATAATACAGTAGCCTCGCGACCATATGAATACTGCTTTTGAGAAAAGATAAAATATGTAAAATGTGATTAGTTCACATAATCGCGAGTCTACTGTAAATCAGTCAGCTATCAGTTATTATTAAATGCGCCCATGGAACGACTTTCGTTATCTCCCAGCATTCGCCAAGGACACTGATTTATATATAATATACTTATATAAAATCAATGGCCACGGAGTAAGGGAAAACCATGGCAAAAACCTTACTCTGGGAGGATTACACCGCATACAGGGATATGATTATAAAGATGTGTTATTTGATAAGTAAATAATGTTTTAAAGGATTCCGTGGCATGTAGAGGTGGAGTAACTGTACCCTTAAACTTACACTCAGACAAATAATGGGCGTGATATCAATAATCTACATTCATTGAGTGAATTTTTCATCGACAGAACGAAATGTGTCGTTGTTATGATGAAATATTATTAAAATCTTTGATTAAGTAATAACACGATTCATTAGTGAAGTAAATTAGTTTTCATTATTATAACAAATCGTTGTACATTAATCCATGGATAATATTTGTTATGGTAACTATATTTTCATATGTTCAATAAATAATTTTGTTAATAATATTGATATAAACGAATATATTGTAACGCTACAGAGTAGCATACGGCCCGGTACAAAAAAAAAATAATTTTAAAAATAATACTTTAACTAAATTAGTAAATTTTTAACTTCCCAGTGTCATCTATATTCATTACGTTTTAATACAAAAGTATGCCTCTCAAATGCAGGGTGAGAATCTCTAACCGAAACACGCTGGCACCAAAAAGATTACGAATGAAATAGTTAATTAATAGTTAACCTTTCTCTGTTACTTCAGTACGTGAGGAGACGCTATGGGAGAATGTCGTCAAAACGTCCTCTACTCCAATATGCGTGTTTACAATGTCCAGTTTCCACGATATCATACGCACGAGAATCTTGTACGTTGATTATGATCAATTGTGTATGATAAAGAAAACATTTACGTGCGAACAGAAGTGGTTTTATTTAATAATAAAGTTCTATATGTGAAACCGTGTACAAACAGCATAAATATAAAGATATTCTTATCTCAGGTAAGTTACGTGAGTTTGCAATTCAATAACAAATACCTTTTCTTAGTAATTTTTTGCAATATAAATTCACCATGGCAAACATAAATACGTTTAGGATTAAACTTCAAAATTTCCGCGCTTTCTGAAGGTTCAATCTGAGTTATTCTATGCTTAAGAAACGGATCATCAGAAATCGAATGTCCAACCTTGATGGTAAAATTACTGGATTTCAGTTCGTACTGTAAACACATATCAAATATTAACATAGAAAACTACCAAATTATACAAATTTTCCTTCAGTGATTGTAAACTGTTCAGCAATTATACAAAATTCCTAACCACAAAATTTGCCTAACGTATAAAATGAAATTTCTTATAAATATATTTGAATTTAGAATAGGATTAAAATAATACGTTTATTTTTAGGTAGATTTGGACGCGGAATACCTTCGAAAGGGATGAATTCACCGGACATCAAGGTGGATAGGTATGCCCAGGAATCTGATGGGGGCTCTGGAACTTTGTACTTCTAAACACGGGGATGGCTCGGGACAGGAACGTAGCTCAGGAAAATCGTCGTTGGAGAATATTACCCAAAGATTATAAGGTAAAATGTGAATAAAATTAAAGTGATAAACTTTGTTTGATTGGATTTGAATTTGGAATAAAATTGGGTTTTATCAAAATAGCTGTTAAAATTTACAAAATTAATCGAGACACATCCGTTTCTCACGGAGGTTGGCTAGTGAAATCCCTTTGAATGGGAATTTTCTAACAGACTTTGATAGCGATTGTCTTTTGATAGGAGGACAAACTGTGTCAGGAGTCCGTTAATTATACCGAAGTGAGGGTATATAAGATGTTTAATACATGAGAATGCCCATATGTCCAAATGGACTGTGGAATGTTTACACAAAATTAAAATAAGTAATAATAAATATAATATAAAGTAAAGGTAGGTGTCTCTAGATCATGAGAGAAATATTAAATGATACCTTAGCTCAATTGTTTGCAATTTATTGCAAGAGCGAACAGATAACTTACATTAATGAAAGGTGTGCGGCACTGTGAGTGAGAGTTTAGCGCTTGTTACATAGATCAAATATTGTATATCATATCAAATGTATCGTAACCAAAAAGAAAGGCAATATGTGTCCATAATACTAATTATATTTGAGGTAAGTAGTTTCGTTCTTAACGAAAATAAATGACTTCCAATGACGGCGAAGTTTGAAAGTTTTCAAAGCCTGCTTGACCTGTGGGATTGCAAGAAAATTACCCCTGCCCCTATCAAATTAAGGATGATAACTTTCTCCCAGTTACGATTTGATTATCTTGCGAGTCACGACCTACCGATATCCATCAAGATCATTCAACGGACCCTTCCCAATTTGATCGAACGTCGGCCACGAATTTACTGCAACTACTACTAAAAAACAAAAAAGAAACTCGAACGGAGGCAGCGGTCACCACCCTATCGTTCACCTCCAACCTCCCCTACCTTCTCAAGCACCACTTTTTTGTGCCTCGAAGGCCAAATCTCGATCTTCCTCTATTTAGGTGGACAGTATACCATCGAAATTGAGTAGTTTACGTCAAGAACTTCTCCTTAAATTTCCCTTGAACGATGGCGGTTCGTCCTGGTGGAAAGGAAACGCGTTGTTGTTTTGTTTTATGCCAAACTTCCGTTGTTCGACGTGGCTTTCGCTAACGCAACGGCAGATAATATCAAATTCCGGTTCTGCAGTGGATTTTTCATTTCCTGTGCTGAATACAATTCTCCCCGCACATTGTGGATTGCGGGTATTTTGTTTGGGACGTTAAGCGTAACCGGGACGGCCTCGACCGTTGTTAATGTGGCTGGAGTTCGCACACGAAATTCGCTTCACGGGGCAAAGTATTTATACGGTATTGTTGTGGGGGCCGAGAAAAATGGATGCGTTCACTAGAAACACAAACACATATATATGCTCCAGCCTTTCCGTCCCTTCTCTAATAAAGAACGGTTGGCTACCAGAGTAGCGATTTTTCAGTTAATCCGTGCGGATTAAGCATTTTCCTTATTTATTTCTTCTTGGTACTTGTTTTTTTTTTTTTTGACATATGTTCGTATCTTGGAACATTGTATTCGTATTTGAGTCGTAGTTTCTCGTGTAATTTATACTTGTTTAGGAATAAATCGAGGCACACCCTTGAGAAGTTTAAACTAAGCTAGTGCTATGTCTTCTCTGTTTCTTTCATAAATATTGCTTTGAAGAAAACAAGGACTACACACAAACCAGGTTTCTACAAGGTGATCGATGAAAATTACATCTATCTCCCAAAATCTTAAAGCAAATATTTCTGGTAATTATTATTATTATGTTATATTGTTTGTCTTGATTTCATTGATTGCCAAAAAAAATACATTTAAAAAATGGTGTGAAAATTTGATTGATTCATGGTGGGCCATCGGTTTCTTTACAGCGCGACATTATTTCATAACATTTTAGGATCAAGTGAACCGCAGTATTTACTTAACAAAGTTAGATACAGAATTGATGTGCATAATCTGAACATTACCCTGAACCAAAATTTGATGCTAAAATAATGAAAGAAATCATTATTCATATGAAACAATGCTATAAAAATTGGTCCAAAGAACGAATTTATCAAATCAATGAAAAAGATTTTATTAAATCACGAAGGAATTTATTCAGTAATAAATCATTCATTGTATTAATGAACCCAGGAATCTATACTGGGACCGGATCTCTGGAAAGCCCTCTACGAAAACTCTTAAGAATGGAGGTACCCGAGGAGGTGATACTAGTGGGTTATGCCGACGAGATCGCGCTGCTCATTACAGCGCGCGATGTCGGGCTGGTCCAGCTGGGGTTAAACCAGGCGATGAGAAGGGTGGACCATTGGATGAAGGCTCATGGTCTGGTCCTTGCGCTAAATAAAACGGAGATCGTCGTCCTCTCTAAGAGGCGTATAGAGACGATCATATCCTTGCGGGTTGGAGACGCGGAAATTACAACCCGCCCAGCGGTGAAATATCTGGGTGTGCTGGTGGACTCAAAATTAATATTTTGGCGCTAGATCCTGCACACTGCGGATATGGCAGCGAGGATGACGGCAGATCTAAGCAGATTAATGGCCAAAGTCGGCGGTTCTAGCGCGAGTAAGCGCAGATTGCTGATGACAGCAGTGCAATCTGTAATATTGTATGGCGCGGAAGTATGGTACAACTCCTTCTTTAGTGCATCTGCTAAAGAAGGAGTTGTAACGCAATAGACTTGCGCAAGTACAGAGGAAGGCCGCGCTACGGGTTGCCAGTGACTATCGTACGGTTTCAGAGCCCGCGGTCCTCGTAATAGCGGGTATTATTCCAGTTGCTCTTCTCGCGTAAGAGAAGAAACGAATCTACACTACGAAGCGAAACTGGCGTAGATAGTTCCTCTATTGAAAGGGACAACACACTGATGACGTGCCAGCATCTGTGGGATATTGACGAGAGGGGAGGTGGACAGCCAGGCTGATACCCACCTCCCCATGGATACAAGACCCACGGTGAGGTGGACTTCTACCTCACACAATTTCTGAATGGCCATGGCTACTTCAGATTCTACCTACACCGTGTGGGTAAAACGGAGTCTGAAGTATGCCCATACTGTCCCGGTGAATTCGATGATGCCCAGCATACTTTTTTTGTATGCCGGAGGTGGACAGAGCAAAGAGAACAGGTAGAGACTGCAATTGGCACACTCTCACCAGACTCTACCATCGGAAAAAATTGTGCAAAGCGAGGACTGCTGGATGAGTCTCACGCAGTATGTGCACCATGTCCTACGCACAAAAAAGAGCGACTTGGATCGCAGCACGTCAGAGTTTTAAATATTTGTTTATTTATTTATTTATTCGTATGTGTGTGTTGGTTCTCTTTTGAACCGAAAGTTGGTGTGCGGCCCCTCTACAGTCCAATAAACAGACCCAACCCGAAGTAATGTGTTAAACGGTTCCGGGCTGGTGTCTAGGAGACGGGGAGCAGAGGTGGGGGTGTTGTAGGTGGTAGTCCTCTTTTGAGGGAGCCCTCACTTCGTGCATAAATGCATTTCACCTCCCCAACAAAAAAAATGTATTAATGTAATCAAAATCATAAAAAATGAAATGGTAACTTGATTGGCTCAATAAAATATGTTACTGTTGTAATGAAGACCAGTCTAGTTTTAACAACTTTATTCGGTTTACTGAATGGCCGCGAGTTATCAATTTTATAAATATACAAACTCCAGCAGAAGAATGGAGAAAAGCATAAATACAAGGAATATAATTTGTTGATAAACTAACCGCAAGTTGGTTGAATTAATGCCTGTAATTCATAATCGTAATAAATTTTAGCTATTGTTATAGAGTAAACTTCTAATTAAAATAATGAACTTATTTAATTGATGCAATAATCGCATTTCATTCACTCAATTCACTGTTGAGTAAGCGTTGCAGCTCTATTTAATTGAGTTGCAGTAAAGGGTGATGATTACAAAAAAAAAATCCAAAAGGGATTGTCTAAACAATTAATCATAAGAATGCCACCATGGCAAGGGTTCATGTTCCATTGTGGAGGAATCACCATACAAGCAGAAAATGGAATAAAAATGTGAGTTTCAGCCTACCAAATGTCTTTAGCATTGCTTCAAGAAATTCACTTTCATCGGTATCGTGTCTTAAGATTATTCTCCGTTGCCCCCTAAGACGAGTTTAGATGTACCCTCTATCGGTTACATGCTAAACGCTCACTCAGTCAGTGATCACGGCGTAAGTCGGCAATACAAACAGTGGCGTACACTTTTCATTCATTCATCCCTTAAGTTTTTAATGAATTCTTGGACAGCATCTACGTTATGTCTAACAATTTTATTATCCCTATGTCGATAATACTTCCAATAAGGTTATCTGCATTAGGAAGTGTAAAATACTTCGTCACTAAGTCAAAAGTCGACACTATTCAGGTTAACGTTATCGACATTTATCTCATTTGCCTGGGAACGTACCAAGGGTCTAGTATAAACCACAGAATTAATCAATAAGTAATAAGGAAAGCCATTACTCGTAAGACATACAACTTCTTTAAATTTGTCGGGTGAAGAATAGGATGTGAAAAAGTAAGAACTCGGTTTCTCAAATCTGGTATGAATTTTTTTTTTTTGGCCCATGGAGTGATGTGAAAAATACCGCATAGGCCAAAAAATAAAATAATTGCAGTAGAATAGGCAAAAGGGATTACAATGAAAACTAGACAAGTGGTAAACAACTAAATAACGCCCGATATGTTTGTCATATAACAACAACTGACAGTATATCTGACTAAGATTTCGGACGTCAGTTATAAAATTCATAGTATTATATATATAATCCATTTTGAGTGAATAATTAGAAAGATAAATAATTGAAAACAGGTCCGCTTTCTCATAATATTTCACGTTATTAGAATATAGAATATTAATTTATGCAAAACCAAAAATAATTACCAAAAGTAATCTAACCTTGTAATCTTGTTTTATTTTTTGGCGTATGGAGCGATGTAAATAATACTCCGAACAAAATTACAAAGTTAGATTATTTTTGGAAATATTTTACACAAATAAATATAATATCCTAATACTATGAAATCTCAGTCAGATATACTGTCAATTTTTGTTACATGACAAACATGTCAGACGTTAATTAGTTGTTTATCAGTTTGTATAGTTTTCCTTATAACCACTTTTGCCTATTTTACTCTAAACTGTTGCTGCATTGTAGTTAAGTCTCATCTACTTATAATTCTGTTGTACTATTAGTTTACAGAGGACGTTACTGTGTTACGGGGTTCGCTTGCTCTCAAGCTTAAGGTCTTCTTGGATCGAAATAATTTGGTTCGACACACAAATTTTTGGATGACAGTGTGTATTTGACAAAACAAATAAAATTCAAGATAATAAAATTACAGTGAATTACAATAAAAGTTAAATCTTAACATAGGTTACGATGATGATATATGAATGTTCGGTCTTAACCTGTATATTTAAATAATAAATTAAACTATTAATTGTGGTGGTTTGTGGTTATGTGGTTTGTGTCATGTGATAGGATTTTAAAAATAATAAAATAAAATAATAAAATATTAATTTGGTGCAAGGAAAAGAAAATAACAAAAACTAAAACATACGACTTATCTGGTAAATTTCTAGGAGTGTCAGTGTATTGCGCCCCGGATGGTGGTTTGAGCGCGTTACGCTGATGTCAAGGCGTGGTCCCCTTTCGAATTCAACGATCTGGATTTCGATGCAATGGACACAGAACTCCTGGCACCCCAGGTAAACGGAAAAATAATGCACTCGATATTGGAAGTTTCTCGCGCGACAGAATCCCACAACGTGGTAAGTAATTGAAATTTGCACGGAGCAACTTGAACAGCGCGTCTAAGATGGTGTGTGTCGCCGATGCGTCTCCCTTGCTAAGCTAGCGAAAGAGCGGAAGTCGGAAATGCAACGTGAATCAAATAAGTCACTGACAAACTTAACAATGCGGAATAATTTACACAAAAGAAAAGGTTTTAATGAATGAAACTTGAACTAATAATTGAAGAATGAAATGCAAATTTAACTGACAATGAATTAATAATTAATTTGGAAATAAATAACGAAAATGAGACATTAAATTTTTGCTATCACGGTAAGATGCGTTGTTACGAGCAAGGAATTCGAAACTTCACTGCTAGATGGCGTTGCAGGGTCTAATTCTTAAATTAATGAAATAAAAATCTTTAAATAAAATCTATAAATGAAGCGATCGCAATCCAACGGCAACAACTGTCTAATAATTTTATTATTTGAGTCTATCTTACAATGTTAAAGTTTTGGTGTGTTTCGATGTGTGGTGTTGTCCACGTGTTTCAATTTTTCGACATTTTAAATAATTATGTTCACTAGGTCTGCTGCCTCTTTTTAACTCATTTGTAAGTTTTATTTTCACATAGTTTTGCATAGCTTAATAAAGATGAGATATTTTGTATTCCCCTGGTCAATAACTATGCACCATTTTGGAATTCCTAATCAAATTAAAACGTTGAGCGGCGTTTGGAAATTGTGCAAAGCACTGAGGCATTTTATTTAATAATTCTTATTTTTAGTTTAAATTTCTTCATACGCGCAAGCAAATGTTAACGTTCCAGGTCTCACAAACCCCTAACGCTTTCGTCAAAATCAATTTTCATTTGAGGTGTACGCCTCGTGATTTTTGTCAATTATTCGCACTGCGGTCCGACGGGATAACTTGATTAAAATTTTTGTAAACATTCGATTATCGCCCGGGCTCCCGAATAAAGTATGCTGCCGTCGGCACAGAGGCGTTCCGGACCTCTGATTACTGGAAAATCACTCAACGTCAGGCGCCTTTTGTCATCCAATTTGCCGGCGGTTATGGTTTAACAAATACCCCTTCCCACTCGACACGGCGCGCACGAATCGCGGCGCTAATGCAAGTACACAAGAATTGTTGATTGAATACTCGTTCTAAGTTAACTGACAGCCGCGCTTACGAACAATCGATGGATTCATTCATGGAAAATTGAATTCCAAGAAAGCTTAATTGAGGCTACTCCTTCAAAATATTTCTCTTTTTACATCAACTCTTGCTAAATTAGTTAGTTGTCAGCTTAAAACACAAACATAATGGTTTTGTATCACTCATTCAATTCCTATGTGAAGAAAAATTACTAAAAGGAAAGCATATTTAAATGTCTAGCACACAAACACAACTGGATGCCATGAAAAGGAGCGACACATTAAAGGCTAGAGCAAGTGTTAAAAATAATCAAAAGAATAGTAATAAAAATAATACCAAATGCAACAAAAGAGAAGAGAGAAGACCAAGGAAACGTCACGGGAATGGAAAATAGGTGCAGTAAAATGCATAGAAGTAAGTGGTACTTAATTAGGTTGCACGGATAATGACAGACAAATCAACGGAACTAATACGATGGGTCGCATTACGGATTATGGATAAGAAGAAGGAGATGCAGTAAAACTGGCACAAACGAGGCAATTCATGAATTAATAGGTTAGTGCTTTCTTGTATTAATCTATGTTTTGTGCATCATATTATTTTTATTACAAGAATAGTTATTTATTTCATACTCTCCAGTACATCTTTGTTTACATAATCAATTTGAGTCCAGTAAATGAATTACAGTATCAGGGCCTCCATAAGCTTACCGGACTGTTTCAATATAAACATATACAATAGCAACGCGGTTTGTGATTTTCAAAAGATAACGACATTTCTTCTTTTCTATTTTCAATTCAAAATTAAGATTTGTCGGCCCAAAAACCATTTTGTACCACACGGCCAGAAACTCTTTTGCGAGTATTCGTAGTTGGGGGCTGGGGTACCTCCTCGGCGGTACAAAACTGTAGCTTCTGGCCTAATCATACAAAGAAATATTTTTGCCTTTTAACATAAATGTTGTAATAATTTACTTTTAGTAATAGTTTGACAGTATACGAAATGAAATTTTATACGATACACGTCCGGTAGCGCTTGTAGCAGTATTCGTTTATATATTCTAGACTCGGTTCCTTCGTGGCCTCGTCCATAATATGTAACTCAAACTGCTACAAGTCACCTACTGAACTTATTACGTAAATAGCTATTGTATCACTAGGCCGAAAACTACAGTTTTGTGAGTGTGAGTGCGGTTTGTGGGCCGAGATGGTTGTGGAGGCCCGACAAGTACGAATACCAGCAAAAGACTTTCTGGTCGTGAGATACACATTATTTTTTGAGCTGACAAATCTTAATTTTGAATTGAACATGCAAAATAAATTTTGACGCTATGGAGTTGACACACATGTTACATAGCTTATATTTTAACGTTTCCGAGAATATTTTTTGCTATAATCTCTTTTGTAGTTTGATGCCTATTTATCAATATAAGTGCAATGGAGACACCAGTTCATATTAGTAAGATTGCACAGCAGCTTAATGACGGTTTATTACACAGGTCATGTTGAATGTAGTGCACCAACCTTTAATGACATTTTTGCTGGTCTCACGACCTTTCTGGACGGAAGCCCAAAAGCATCTTTTATTTTCGATAGTATATATAAAAGTAATTTTTTTTCCAATTAATTGTATTTAGTAAATATATTTTTATTACATGTTTTGATTATATGGTAATATTCTTAGGTGACTACAAAGTACTGCTAACAATACACTTTTTAAAAATAGTGAATGCGTAAATATAATATGCTTACAATAACGTCAATAGAATTTAAAGAACATAAAAAACTAAATATGTTGGTACACATTCTTGGTTACACTTTTGCTAATCGGAACAACTTTCCTTTAAATTCTGATTTTCATACCTACACCACGAGTAATGATCCAACTTTCGTTTTCTACCGATAAATTCCCCTATTCTTGCGGCTTTTGTTTGGCCTCTTAGAGTTTCTTACCTAACGCGTTTAAATGTATTGGCTCCTTGAAGGCATTCAAAACCAGATTGCGCCAACTATTATTCGACCACCACGTATTATCCCAGAGCTTAGTTGTTTTCCAATTTGCAAATTTTCATTTATACATATATCAATATTTTTGTATTATTTTATACTTTGTATATTATATCCAACATGACTTGCCCATTATGTTTTATCTAGTTATTTGAAGAAAAATAGATTTAAAATAGATTTTAAATTATATTTTATGGTCTTCTAAGGATTATACCATATAGTCAAAACATGCAGTGAATATTTATTTCCTGAATAAAATTGATTAGAAAAGATTGTAAATCAGTGAAGTTACAACCAATCAGAGAACTTATACCAATATTTTATTTTGATAAACATATACTTAACTAATACTAAAGGCTTCGCGCGGCCTATCGTCTTCACTTCAAGCTAATTTCCTTCACTTATACGCAATGAGCTACATTAAAACCGTTTCTCTAATTTTATAATTAGGTGTTGGATCTCTTGCAATAAAACACATTGTTCAGAGGCTCACTATTCATCATTTTTTTTTAAGTATGTAACAATTTACGGAATATGAACAATATTAACAAAAAAAGACTAATGAAACCCTGGTACACTATACTAATGTATATACTAAATAATTTATGACTTGCCAAAAAAGATCTCTTATCTTTCATCCAGAGCTTCACTTTCACAAAAGAGCGTTGCACGCGGTTGCTGTCATTCTATTACATAGTATAGTCTTCATATAGTCTTAGAATCTCCAGTGCTCATTGCAGTTTTCATAGGTGTCTTTTCAGTTATATTATGCGAACATGGCTTCCGTTAAGCTTCAATAGTTCTTCTTCTTTAGTGATCCCCAAATACTTTTTCTTGAATTTCCCTGGTTGTATTGCACCAATGTCCTTTGTATTTCTCTTGGACTCAACTGCTTACCTGCCTTTGTGCTGCGTCTTTGGACACTCCTAGGGAAGGCTCTGGATCTATATTATAAGCCAATAATCCTCCTCTTTCTGCTTTTTCGTTTACTTCGATTTCCGAATATTCATCTCTCTGCACTGAAATGAATTTATTGACGCCTGTTCAGTCGTCCAATGCATTTTTAAACCAATCTTGAGTGTAATTTTGGTTTCAGTAATGTCTTCAGTGTCGTGTAACTGTTTAATGCAGTGCAGGTCGGCTTATTTAACTGAAAAACCTTTTATAGATTTCCGATGTATAATGCAATAGTGCCTATTCTTTTGCTTGAAAGACACTGGCAAATTTTCTTAGCAAAATGACGATCATTGTATTTCTCACCTTACTGTCTTAATTTTTTGATCCATCTCTAAATTAGATCAATTCACTGAGTCCGTCTTTCTTTACGGATAGGTTCTAACTTCTTCCATCTGAAGTGTGGTGACTTTCACCTTAAAATTTCTTTTAACTTGATGTGTAGCAATCGTGTGAATAATGGTGGACAACTTTTTTTTTCTATTCCATTACCTTGCGTTGCCAAATCGAGAGGAGACTTCTGTTGCTGCTGCATAGGTAGCCTTATCGCTCCTGGTATTTTTGTACATGTAAGCATCTGCATGTACAGCAATGGCATATATTCTGGAACTGCTAAATTCAGTACATAAGTATTCCTGGGTCCAAACAGGTCTCTACGTTGATCGCTGCATTTCTAGCACATATTTTTTTATAATTTTAACTACTTATTGCATTGAACAAAGCCCGACTGTAGAAAGCAGTAGTTTAGATTAATTAAAATGCTTCTTTAACACAACTAGCAAAGTTGCTTGGTTTATTATATAAGTCCCCTGGTTTTTCAAGTAAGAGACTGAATCCACAAGCGATTTTTCCTTCATCAAGTTCAAGTATAGGTTTATTTCAATAACTTCCTTCTTCAATCTTCTTCGACATATGTGTATGAATATACATAAGGTTAACGTTTAAACCAATTTGACTAAATCACATGGATATGAATTTCTATTTGGAGAAAATTTCCTTGCATTTTGCTCATCACCGCTGTAGTCATAGTATATGACATTTTGCTTGTGATGATGACTTGAACCATATGAAGCAATAAAAGAAGTTATGAAGTCTTATTACATGGCATGTTATGCATATGGGTCATTAATATTGTCACCACATATCTATGCAATAACTGCTGGATGTTCCACACATATGCAGACCACCTCAATGCTCTTCATTTTCCGTAAGAAAAAATACTGTGAGGAGTCAATATTTTGAAATATAGTCCTGATATATGCACAAAATTTGTTATCGCACTTTATGGGTAAATGTTTTTACAAACACATAATTCATCAAGTTTTCTAAAATCGTGCTGTACATTTGTTGTAATTAATTATTTCTAATTACGAGAAGATTCCCATAGGATACAATAATGCCAGAAAAATCAATACTACTAAACTCTGGAGTAGTATTACCTAAACGAAATCAGATAGAATGTATAGTATCGATTTTGAAATTAAATGTTAACGTTGCTCATTAAAGTGACCCCGTTAATGGTACGTTCTCGCAGAATCTAATGTTCGGTTTTAGTACTGGCATTGTAATTTTACTGATTAAATTTTTTACGGCACATTCGCCACAATTCCTGTTAGGATTTGTGAGATTTACGGTTTTTAAAGGGGCGGCGCTCACATAAGGAATTGCGTTACAGTATTATGATAAAAACTTAGTTTTCTACGTGCAATGTGCAAACTCTGAAAAAAACTGGCACTATGTACTATGATTTAGTCAATGCTGAACTAGTATATAGATACTCCGATTATAACTGTTTAAATGATGTAACCCTACAGGTATTGACGATTTTCATACATGTATACTAGAAAAAGTGTCAAGTCGTTAGATTAATAACAGAATATATATGGATAATTCAATGAAATATTCGTTATACCCAAGCAGCTGGTTTTTTTTATATATAGGCGAATAGAAATAAATATTCCTTATATTTATTTCTCTTAAATAACTTAGTTTATCACCACAAGGTATTCGAAAAAATCAACTGGATTAAATTAAATTAAAATAAAATAAATTAAATATTACAAAAAATGGATTAAACGTGCCTACATATTTGATTCGATTAAGTAACTACACTGAAAATCGAGTTATTTACGTCATAAAATATATTTTGTCATAAACATTTAATAAATTCAACAAAATATTCGGTTATTTGAAGTAAACCTTTACTGATATAACAAATAATTAACTTCTGGTAATCAAATATTTGTTGGTCATGTAACTCTAACATTTAATAACTTTAAGCATATTTTGGTTTTATCAAACAAACCGGTTTTTCCGTATATTTATTTCAAATTAACCACTTGGTTTTATTAGTTATACTATTTTAAAGGCATCAAATATTTTATGAACTCAATTCATTGCTCTGTATATTATTATTTTGCATATATTATTACTCTCTTGGTTTAAATAAATCAGTTTGTTGTATAAACATGAAATGAGCTGTTAAAGTGGATTTCAGCAGTCGTTACTACGGGCTCCTGCCAACTGTCCCCGTCACTAGGGGTGGTTCGCACCGCTACCGTGATGTGATACGAATCGTCGTTCTGATGATCACAGTTCTTGAAAGATATTTACCTGGTAAATAGATCAAGCTTGTATGGTTACATTCAATTTACGCTAAATATCCTTTGTTACTGTGGTGAAATAGGAGAATTGCCACCTTTACGACAATCTTCAATGTATCTGCAATTAAAATTTTACAGTAATAATGTTTCGATCAGGACACACGTTTGAGAAAGTAGGAAGGATTACATTGGAGGAGAGTATATGATTTGAACATAGTAGTGCCATTTCATTAACTGCAATTTTGGTTAATCTAATCCTTATTTCTTAATGACCGTCATTTTGTTAACTGAAGGGTACTATACAGGCTATTCCACGTAAGTGGTTCATTGAAAGTTATGATCTTCTATTATTTACTTATATTTGAAATTTCGGCACAATTATCTATTCGATTGGAACTATAAATGTAAAATACTTTTACCAAAATAACACTTTCGGTTGACCGGAAATGGATGTCAACTTTGTTATTTTAAATAGAAAGATAAAATTTCTTGTTCATTTTTGGATTCTACGATCATAAATACGTCAGTTTTCATTAGCTATTCCTATAGCTACATGTTGTCGTTTTTTGAGTTATTTAAGTTTTTCTTTTTTTTTTAGTCATAATCATTGCTTCATTGAGAAATTAATATCTCGGTTAATACTTCAAGTAGAGACTCCAAATTTGCTATGAAGGTAGATACAACTCTAAGCAACGGTACGAACACTTTACATTCCATCATACGGTGTTCAAAACTGAGGAAAAAAGTGACATATTTTCAAATGCAGAAAACTCATTTTTTTTTAAATAGAACATTTACTTCCTAATTTCGAATAAACTTTTAATGAACCACTTACGTGGAATACAGGGTATTCCACGTACTGAAGTAAAATTGTTGGAGGGATTTTTTTAATTGTAATCTGCCGTTCCCTCTATATATCGCTATAAAAAAAACATAAATCTTTCATCTGAATTTTAGGGATAACATTACTGGTGGATTCAGCAACTTATTAAGTGATATCGCGTTTTAGACATTAACCTAAGTAGATATGTTCGCTAAAAAGCTAGGATTTCTTCTAGGATTTCCCAAGTTATTATGTCTTCTGAAAAATTCTCCTATATTTAAGGACGAATCATTATAGACATTGGAAAAATTCCACCACCACACATTATTCCAAACAAGGCAAGGCCGTTAAACTTACGCAGTAAAAGTATTTGGAGAGTAATTTAAATACTACAATTTTGACATAAATCTAGTATTTCTTTATCTGTATGTATGCATGCATATAAGAAGGGTAATATTACACTGTGACCTGAGACATCTATTGTGTCTCCTATTCTCGCTGTTTTACAGCTGGCCTTCCAGTCCTACTCCTTGCAAAAAGTGCGGGAGAGGAAAGCTCCAAATTGGGTAAGTCTCCTTCTTCGATTTCACATGCTACCAGGTGCAACGCCCTTGAGTTATAAAAAGCTACACAATTTAAGTGGAGATGGATAAGTGTTTCATCCTGTTCCTATGAAATCTACATTTAGATTGCTTTGTGAAACCAAGCTTACTCAGATGACTTTTTAGTTCACGATGGCCTCAAGGTATTCCTGTTAATATGCGAATATTGTTCTTGCTCAGGTCTTGCCTCTTTTGGTTATAGGTTCCTAGAAGAGAGATTCTCCCAATAATTAGATTTCTCTCGTCCATTTCGCTTTTCAATTTCTTCAGTATTGTACTGCTGCTTATCCCGCAAAAGAGTTCAGGTTCTACGAAAGGTATTCTAATACTTTATCTGTAACTTTGCTCACATTACATGAAATAAATAGTTTTGTGTATAAACTAATTATATTGAACATCATATCATCATATATTATTATTCAACGGTAAACAATAATTCACCAATAATTACGCGTCTAATGCAGGTGCTCCTTATATATTCGGCGTCGTTTTCCCAGACAATTACAAAATCAAGTTCCTCATCTTTATGTATATTTATGCATGCGTATTCTTCTTTAGCTTCTTGATGAGTTTACCATAAATTACAACACCTTGAAATTGTTATTTGTAATAATTTTTCTGCCTCAAATAAAAAGAATATTAATTCGGCGTTCAGAATTGAATGTTTAATTGGAAACTATATATTTTTTGACTCAAAACAACTGGAGGTTTAATAAATATTTATTTGATTCAACTAATTTCTGCTGGCACAATATATTTTGCTGCTTCATCAATTTTTTTCTTCGTGTAGATACACCACTAAGATGTACCGTTGGGAAACGTTTTTGAACGAATTCAAGACTAGGAAATGTCTTACTTCTCTTCCATTATGATTTTTTTTCGTCTAGAGTATAAAGGACCTCGTGCATCCAAATAAGGCGGGATTACACCGATTTAGCTTCACCGTCTGAGGCGATTACGGAAGGAGCCGGAATCTGCGAATCCGTACTGCTGCCGGCGCCGCCTCTATTAGACGCGGCTGCAAGATAAGATTAGAGAACAAGCCACAATTAGTGGAGGCTTGCATCCTAATTGCTGCGGACCCCTAAATCTATAATTTTATGTTAGTTTCCTCAAACTAGAGCGAACTATCCGGGTGGTTCGGCTCGTCGCGATTGTTACGAACTTGTAGGCGGTACGGAGCCATATAATCGCTGGTAATCGTACACGCTTCAGTACACAATTATAACTCACATAGTTTTGCATGTTTGTTTACTGTTACTGATTGTGAGTAGCTTGTAGACAAATTCTTATCTTACCTGTAATACTTCTAAATATAAATATGTAACTTGCACGTTTATTAGCACCGCATGTATTTACACCTATTTTGATAGCAAAAATTTTCAAAAAATCTGAATGTAGCACAATTATTTTTGACTGGGAATATTGTAAGACATTGGCTTCCATACGAGTAGGTCGCGACCCATAAGGAGGTCGCCTTAACCGTTTTGAGGATCGTCGACTATCCTTGTCCAATAACACAATTCAGAGATGCATTTCAGACACATCTAAAAACGTGATGTAACAAATTTTATACGAAATAAAGGCATTCTCAGTCCTTTCCTTTCAATTTGATGAGTCCATCGGTGTTAATATTCCCAGCTATTCGTTTCCGTGATAACTTGGAGGACATAAAAAGCGAGTTTATATTTTTCAGAACGCTATAAACGACTATATGAAGGTAAAAAACTATGGAGATGATAACTTCATTCTTTAAAACTTGACGACTACGCACCAGTCATACTTGGATCAAAGTCGGGCTTCCAAGTCAAAAGCTAAAGAATTTGCACCCCAAGCAAGAGAATTACACTGCATGATCGATTTGCACTTGCTATCAAGACTCTTCCAAATTGTTCACAGTAAGTGCTACACTTTTTGATAACAATTGAAGACACGAGTGGATGAAGGTGTTATGTTACAAAATTGAAGTTTTTCAGAAATTAAGTTTTTTTTTATGTAATTTTTCTCAAAAGTAGTGTAACATAACCCCTTTATACATTTACAAGACTCGAGTGCTCTTGAATTTCTGGAATTTTAAATGGTGCTATATGAAAGATGGGTACAAAACACCGTGAGTTATGCAAAAAAGACAGTTTTTAAAATGCGACATAGCACCGTCATCTACTCGTATCTTCTATTGCCAATGCGTAAAATCTGGTATTTCCAATACTCGTTTGTTTAAGAAACTACGCAAATACGTGAACTGTGATCACAAAGTGCTGCGTAGGCTTCCGCGGCCGGAATACTACAGTAAAAAGATTTTCCAGGCTGTTGAGCCATGGTCCTGTGGAACTACT